>RJWM01008739.1:0-71333 GCA_004363535.1 Dasyprocta punctata
ACCTGATTCAGTGCAACCTGAAACAGAAAGTGTCTGATCATACTTAGGACTAGGGGATTTCCAAAACATATTTCTTTGTCGTTGTGTTTGTATATGAATCTAAGTGGAAGAAAGCAGATAATTCACCCTAAAAGACATATTTTGCAGCTATCTGTGGAAAACAGGCAAGACATTGCTTGCCTAGTGCTGGTAATCACAAAGCATTTTTCTGAAAGCTTTATAAATGCTTTTCACCCTACAGATAAGAGATTTAAAGTAGACAGAAATAAATGACAGAGCTCACAGTGACTTACCTCTATGGCATTGCAACTCGCCTAGCGTGCTGAAAACTCCAGGCTTTTCACAGTGCCTGTCAGGTTTGACTCTCCTGTGACAGCAAGTAAGGCAAGGAGAAGGAAAAGTGTGAGCAGAATTCAAGTCAGCTGGACCCACAGTTGAACCCAGTGCAACCTTTGATGGCAGACTCCGGTTTCTCCTATAACAAGATTAGGATAGTAAACTCACCCCCAGAGTGGTACTAGGAAGAGTAAATGAAGTTGCCTGGACTAGTGGTCAGAACAGAGAAACTGGTTGTATTTTTTTTTTCCTAGAACACATCTTGGAAGTGGTCTTCACATAACAACTTACTTTTATACATAAAAGTAAAAAATAGCCTACAAGTAATCTTTTCATATACTACTTCATTTACTTAAGACGTATATGCCTTCAAATCACCAGTAATGCTGGCTGGTCTTTCATGAACCTCATGCCACTGATGGTATTGGATATATTTTCTCTGGCTGTACTCTCTCCAGCTTAGGAGAGTACAAGATGCTGGGTTTAGAAAGGAATAGATATCTAAATTGCCTACCAATTCTCAGCACTGCTAGGGTTCTATCAGTAGAATACGACAGACTGTCTGAAAAGCATTTGTAATTCTTGTGTTCATAATTACTTCAGTATGGCTAAAAAAGAAGATGTCCCCCACCTGTACCCAGGAATAGTTCAATGTCTTCCCTGGTCCACAGAGAAAGGCAGCCTTAGCTCTGTCCATGGTACCTACACAGCTGAGCATATGGGAACTCAACACACCACTCAGCAGAGACTCCACCAGTCCGTGCACCCGCTGCTTCTCTGACAGGCAGAGGAACAAAGGTCTATGACCCAAGTGCTCTGTCTCTGCTTTTTCCTCTCTTCCAACTCTGGCTCTCAAGATACATATTCTAGCTTTGCCACTACTTGATGTCTCTTCTCTCTCTCCAGTCTCAAACTCAGTTTTTCTGGCCATTATCAACACAGACATAGGATGAACTTCTCATGGAAAAGAATCAGACTGTATTTTTTCAAAGCTTCTAATTATATATGTGTATTTAATCTGAAAATATGTTAAATCATCTTAAAATAAATGTATACTTATACTATACAAATATATTTATAGATAAATATTCTATGGTTTAGATAAAAAATGTTCCCTATAAGTCTCATGTGTTCAGAAATGAGACATTTAGAAGGCTATTAAACCATGGGGGGCATTATACTTCTCTGTGAGATAATCCACTGATGTGCTGCTAGAAGGCAGGATTCAGTTGGAGGCAGGTCACCAGGAACATGCCTTTGGAGGGTGTATCTCTTGCTAGTGCCCTTCCCCTGTGTTCTGCTTCCTGGCTGCCATGAAGCAAGCAGATTTCCTCCACCACACCTTTCTACAATGAAATTTCCTCCTTGGAACCAGCCCCCTAAGGATTAAAACCATTGAAATTGTGAGCCAAATTCAAGCCTTCTTCCTGTAAGATGTAAGTGTCAGGAATTGTGTCCCCAGTGATGAGAAAACTGAACAATAAAATATTCTAATCCATCTTGTTTATCTCTCTTTTGGAAGAAGCTAGAGGGAAAGGGAGAGAGAGAAGAAGTTAGAAAGAGAACAGAGCAACTTAAATGTATCATTATATCAAAACTGAATTAGCAAAATAAAAGCTCTTTTCATATTTCTGTGTTACTTCTTCTATAGACTCTCATATTAGTCTCCAACTGCTGCTAGCTTCCCAAAACCAATATGCTCCAGAAATGAAAATCAAATCTGAGGAGGCCAGACAAGATGATGGAACAGTAAACAGCAGGCTAAGCAGCCTCCCTAAAAGATACCATCCAAATGCTGGAATATAACAACGTGGGGAAGACAAAAAAGAAGGCAGTGGGTCTTCTGGACCCAGGAAGAATCTAAAATGAGAATTGAAGCCCACAAAAAGAGTAAACAGAAGTAACCAAACAAAGACAGAGGCTGGCAGCACCTCTGACCGGAGCCAAACCCACTTTGCGGTGGGGAGCTGCAGCAACCTGGGGAAGCACAATTAAAGGGCTGGGGATGTGCAGTTAAAGTGCTGCACCTGCAGCAGTGACAACAAAGGCAACAATCTTGGAGAGGACTAAAACAAGCTGGTGAGTGAGTGCAGCAAACACCAACCCCACCCCATGAGGGAGAGAAAGGGACTGGCAGCCATCTTGGGACCAGAACCACACCTAACTGAGCATGGTCCCACAGAAATTGCTCCAGCTGAGCTCTGGAGGGTCCCAGCAAGCGATCAGCTAGATCTGGAGACCAAGGCTCCATGCATGCCCTAGCGGTAATAGGGGAAGTCTCACCTACAACTGACCCAGGTTCCCAGGCAGCGGCTGCACCCCCATGCACTGTGCCAGATGTCGGCGGAGCTGAGATGGACTGGGGAAAGACTGCAGACAGCACACCCAGTGGTAACCATCAGACATCCACAACCAGCACTGGCTCACTACAGAGAAATTACAAGACACCTGGAACAAACTAGGAAAATGCCAAGACAAAAAGGTAGGGAGCAGTCTCTGGCCTCCAATTCAAGCAGAACAAATCCAGGAGAAGCAAATGCAGAAGAGGTTGGGAGTCCCACAACTAAAGTCTCTGAGGTGATGACAACTGAAGTAAAGAAACAACTCCATGAAGCTATAAAAGAAATTAGAGCAGAAATATTAGCCCAACTAAAAGAAGACATTAAAAACATAACAAAAGAATCACTAGACATCTCTAAAGGAGACATAGATGAAAAAATTGAGCATAGGAAAATGAGGGAAACCTGGAATGAGCAATACAAAAAAGATTTAGAATACATGCAACAGAATCAAAGAGACTACCAGGAAATCAAAAACTCCAATGAAAGTTGGCAGAACCACCTGAAGGAAACTAAAGATAGACTTTCAAACCTGGAAGACAGGGTTAAAGCTTGGGATTGAGAAAGGAAAGATCTCTTAAAAGTAATAAGAAACCTGGAAGTAACAATACAATGGCTGCAAGACAACCCAAAGAAATATAATTTAAGAATAAAAGGTGTGAGTGAAAAAGCAGGGGTCAATACAAATCAAATAAATAGCCTGTTTAAAGAAATAATTTCAGAAAACTTTGCAAGCATGGAAATAGGAAGTGACTTTCAGATAAGTGAAGCATATAGAACTCCAGCTAAATATGACCAAAATATACCTACACCCAGACATATAATAATCAAGATCCCAGAAATGCAACACAAAAACAAAATATTAAAAGCTATTAGAGAAAAAAAACAGATCACCTATAAAGGAAAACTAGTCAGAATCACAACAGACTTCTCAACACAAACCATCAGGTCAAGAAGAGCTTGGAGTGAAGTATTTCAAGCCCTGAAAGAAAATAACTTCCAACCCAGATTGATATACCCTGCAAAATTATCTTTCAAAATCAACAGAGAAACAAGATACTTCCACAACAAAGAACAACTAAAGGAATTTATGACAACCAAGCCAACCCTACAAAGAATACTGAAGGACACTCTAAAGAGAGATTTTAAAAAGTCCACAGCTCCAGAAACAGCGGCAGAGGGATATCACTGAGCAGGGCAGACAAATGAATAATCCATCATCGGGATTTGAGTCCAGTATTGTTTTCAATGAGCTGTTTAGTTTGATCTTATTCTATCTCAACCTGCCTAAGTTTATTATATATGATGACATAGACAGCTATTTCAAAGGTAACAAAATATATTAGGGTAGCCTTTATTGATACTCGATCACCTTGTTTTGAAACCTGGTATTGCTTTCACTGTTCTGTTTTGAGGTATTTTAACCTATTTTGGTTTGTTTGATTGTATTATAGCAGATGATATAGGCAACTGCCTAGAAGATAATATGAGGCATTATAGAAATCAACGTTGCATTACTATGTATTTCTTCCATTGTTTTATTTATTATTGGTTTTATTCAGTACTATTTTGTTCGATTATATTAGGCCCGATGGTAAGGGCAATTATATTGAAGACAATGAGAGGTATTACAAGGGGAAAGGAGGAAGGAAGGAAGGGAAAAGGAAGAAGACATAGATTTATATGAGGGTATGCATAAGATGGTTAAAAAGACTATACTACTAAATGCATTAACTAGAGAGAGAACAGTTGATACTCATATGATTAGATCAATTTTACATGTCTATATCTGTTAATCTGAACAACCCCTTCGAAGGTAATGATATGCAATATTGCAACTACTGCCAAATTTCAACCATCTCATTGTGTAAACCTATAATGTTATCGTATTGGATTTGTTGTTGTTGTTTGTTTTTCTTTTTGCTTTTTGTTTCTCTTTTCTGTGTCCATTTTCTCTTAAATAAAAAAAAGAAAATCAAATCTGAATTAGGATCAATTTTTTATTTAGCTCTTAAGACTACATATTGCTCATATTTCCCCTCTAAAATAATTGATCTCTTCTCTCCAATCTAGTTGACCTGCATTCAGTATCCCAATCAAGTTGTTTTTATCATTTCAACTGTAGGTTTATTGAACAAATGTATACTTGTCACTTATCAGTGCTTATCAAGGACTATACTGCACTGGAGACTCAGCATTTCAAAAACACTTTTCTTATACTAAAGGGCTTAGAATAAGGGAGGGAGAGAAGAAACTAGTAATTAAACTACTATGAATACTAATGTTATGATTATACACATCATAATTCAAGGGCTGAAAAAAATAGAACTCAAACTAAGATGTCTTGAAGGGCTTCCCAGACAAAGAAACACAAGTTCTCTGCAGATGAACGTGCAATGTCGAACCAGGTATAAAATGCAAAAAGATGTTACCAGTAGTGAAAGTAGTATACACAGTGACAAGAGAGTAGAAACAATGCGATACATACCAAAAGCTGTTTTTCATATAGTGAATGAACCACAGAGGACAGCGTTAGGAAATAAAATTAAAGAAACAAGTACAGATGGATCATGAAGAATATTGGATGGTAAGTTTAAGCTATAGTCAATAAGGACTATCATGGGATTTTAATCAAGAAGTGATGCAATCACGTTTGTGTTTAAGAGGCTATGGGTTTTAATCCCAGCACTCGGGAGGCTGAGGTAGGAGGAGCGTTGTGAGTTCGAGGCCGGCTTGGGCTACAACGCGAGCGCAAGGCTGACCTGAGCTGCACAGTGCGACCCTGCCTCAAAAAACCAGGGCTGGGAGTTTGGTTCAGTGGCTTAAGTGCCTGTCTGGCAGGCACGAGGCTGTGAGGTTGATCCCTGGCACCACAAAAAAAAAAAAAAAAAAAAAAAAAGGAGTCTATGGGTACAGGGTGAAGGCTAAATTAATGCATGATGAGTGGATCATGAGTGGATCAGGGAGTCCAGTCAGCTAGTAATCCAATCAAGAACTGCTAATGCAGTGGACTTTGTTACAAAGGGGTAGAGAATGTTGAAGATAGATGTGACTTGCCATTTATAGCTATTAGGTGAGAAGATAGAAGGTAGGAAAAGTAAACTGAAATGACACCGAGGTTTCTATCTTTTGTAGAATGGTGGTGTCATTCTTTAAAGCAAAGACTATATTAAAATGAAAAATAACTACTTTAATTTTGACAGTGGATTTGAGGAACCTATAGAACATAGAAGAAAATGTCCATGGACAAGCAGATGTTTATTTCCAGAGCTCAGTAAAAATCTGGGCAAGAGAAAAAGGCAGTTGAAAGTGAGTTTTAATTACTTTTTGGATATGTGTTGTCTTAGTTACTTTCCTGTCTCTGGGACAAAATACTTAACACATACAGTTTAAGGAGGGAGAGGTTTATTTTGGATCACGGTTTCAGTCCATGGTCAGCTGGCTCCAAGGCAGAAATAGGACAGGAGAAGCACATAGTGGAAGAAAAGGTGCTCAATTGATGGCAGCCAGGAAGTAGGCAGTGAAAGCAGAAGACTGGGGAGGGGGATTATACCCTGACAAGTTACACCCACACCAATTACTTGCCTTTTCTGAGCATACTCCAGCTCCTAACAACACACTCAGCTACAAACTCAATAAGCACAGCACTCCCCTGACTCAATCACTTTCCAAAAGTCCCACCTCTGAGTACATAAGACTTTTGGGGAACATTCTAGATCTAAACCATAATACCTGACTACTAAAATTGCATCTTTCTCTTTATGTTTTCTTTCTCCTTTGTCTTCTACCCCAATACCTCTTTTGTCTTTGATCCACAATCGTTTTCAATCATAGTACAATTAACCAACTATGTTTTTCCATGGCTCCTACTATATACTGAGGCAAAAGAAAAAATAAAAAAACACTGATAATATCAACTGCGTTTCATTTAATCAATTATAGTAAATTTCTGTTGTATATAAGACAGCAGTTGCTACACACGAGTTGCAAAATCACTTTGAATTTTAAGGTTTGATAAGCAAAATTGGTTTCATACTTCCTGCTTTGCAGCATTACTAAAGAGGATATTGCATTGCTTTATTGTTTACCAAATGCCCACATGTAATTGTAAAATAGCACTGCATGTCTTATTTGCTACTTCTTATCTTTTTCAGATAACTATCAAGAATAATCATTTATATTTTCATTTCAGAAACAGGTAAGATGGGACATGTGGGGTTTCTGACACACCAGTTTAGGACTTTCAATAACACTTGTCTTCAGAACAGAATATGCAGAGCTCTTTCCACTCCTTCAGGTACAGGGCTGCTGGTGTGAAGAATCTACACCAAACTGCAAATTATTTTGAATTAGACACACATGCCACGCATTTATGGCAGCCTAGCATTTGGCACCTATTGCATGTCCCATCAACAAATGCAGAAGAAAATGACTTTCCTCCCCACTTCAGGCACTAGCTACAGAAAATCCATGATGACAGTCCATCTCTGGCATTATGTTTCATGGGAGGAGAGAAGTTCATTTCAAATTAATTTATGATCTGTGAAAAGTGCTAGAAACACGCTTCACTGCACCTAGAAGTGAGGATGCACTACTCCCTTATAAAATCCATTTCAGGGGCTCTCGGTACAGGGCAAACCTCCCTCCTCCTAGGTCAGACATCTACCTTTAGCAACTGGTATTGAGAACCATGGAATCAATTTAAAGAGTCAAAAAGTCCTGTCAGCTGGAGAGTCTTGGAAAGACTGCACTAAATGCTATTGCAGTATCTGAAAGCTGAGTGTAGAGGAATTGCAGTTTACCACAGGTATCACCTGGGCCAGTGCACATATGTTTTTCAAAAACAAACCAAGTCCCTTTCTCTTACAAGAACCTCATTTCTCATTATTGGAGACTGCAAAGCAATAGCCAGTTTTTCATCCAGTTTTGCACTAATGTAACGCTTGTCAATAGCCAATTGGTCCCATTTGATCCAGGGCTTACACATACCAAGAGACTTCGTTACAATCACCAAACGTGTCAGGCCCTGATTAAAGTTGTTTTTCCTGCAGGGCTTATGGATCTATATCTATTTTGCTGCTCCCCAGCTGTCTCATAACTCAACTATGAAGCTTTCCTTCAAGACTAGGCTTTTTGGTTGGCACCTGTTTTTGCACAGCAATATTACTATCAAACACAATTGTAAAACAATTTTCTCAGAGATTTATAAATTCTTCCTCAGATTCAGAGCAATCCACACCCAATATGATTATAGTTATATTAATTAGCAGTGAGAAAAAACAGAAGATTCTGGCATCAAACACAAACATTTACCCTCTGGGACTCTTGTATTTTGTATTATATTGACAGTCAGACTTGGACCAGCTCTTAGATAAAGAAATATTTGTTCAGAGCTTCTCTGTATGGAGGGAAGCAGTATTGTTATGAAATTCAGAAGTCCTTTCTATAGGTGTTTGCAAATAGTTCGGTTTTAACACTGAAGAAAGCAAACAAATCTCAGGGACAAGATAACAGAGACCAGGTAACTTAAGGTGAGAACTAGACCTTAGGACAGACACTGAAGTGGAAAAATTCCTGGAATTTATTAGTTAAGATAATGGCATAGCACTTAAGAGCTAGGTAATTTATATGTGGAAAGAATAATAAGGTATGCAAAAGTCACACCGGAAATCAGCACACAGTCACCTCAGTGTTGAAGGTAAGGCTGTAGACTAAACCAGATGAGCAATACTAGTGAAAAAACAGCACTCAGGTAAGAGACAGGTATTTAGGGGGAAACTACTCAGAGCAGCATTCCAAAATCGAATAGTAAAGAAGGTCAGTTTTGTTATTTTTTTAAATCATAGTAGCCACAATCTGCAACAAATAAAGTGACGTTGTAGAGAGGTAATATCTATCCCAGTCTAAACCTGAGTATTTCTAAAGAGCACTAACCAATTCCACAACAGATAGCCTACGAGAAATAAACAACTACCTCTGAAAAATGAAAGGATGCATTTCATGATCATCAAATCCAGTGCGTCTCACAAGGCCCCTCCTCCTTTCAATCATTTCTCTTGTTCTCTAAATTTAGATCCATTCCATGAACTTCATATAAGTTATATTCGATTGTTTCTTCCCTAACTCAGACCAATTCCTCTGAACTCACAAGCTTGTGGAAGAATTAAGAATGTGACAAAACCAAGTAAAATATCATAGACATGGGAAAAAACTGGAAATCAAGTTCATGATCTATTCACTGCCACACAATCTATTCATAATTCGACTTTGGAGAAATATTTAAATTTAGAGTTGTTTTAGAATTCTCATTTTAAAGAGACCAGGAATCTTTCTTCATCCCACTAAACCATGAATATTTTTGGTTTATTCACTATATTAATACTCAAATTTTATAGCACAAAATCTATTACTTTCATAGGAACAAATTACTTTGTAAATAATATATAGTAACAGATCTTTTAAAAATAAAAATGTTGTAGTGTACCAAGGGTGATAAATCAATTTTTAATAATGTATTCTATACAATATATATCTTCCACATGAAAAACCTTGACTAGGATTCCTGACAAAATACTCTTTATAATGTTGGTCTTAAGTCCTTCTCTGTGATTACAAATAGTTCTGATTATTGCACTACAATGGCTCAAATTGACAAAACTATAATAATTGTAAGAGATTCACATTGGCTTTGGACTTTCTTCCTACCATTTTTATTTTTAATTGTGATTTTAAAAAAGAGAATATCAAAGGGTTCTTTAGGATATTTAAAAAAAACTATTAGAGACTTGCAGACATGGCTTACTATTTCTCCTATGGTTGTCAAAGCAAAATTTAATTTGAGGATCTCTTGATCATTTTCTGTTCTATCATTGATGCAGAGAAATCAGATTCAGTAAGTCTAGCTTTGTTTATAGTCAGATTAATATCAAAGAAAATAGATATTGTGGAGGAAGAAAGGGAAATTTGCTCTTTATCATATGAATTTTCCAGAGGAAAATATTTATAGATAGTAATGGAAGATAAAACATCATTGGTATTCTCACTTTGCTTTTTACTAATAAAAATGAAAAATATTTCTACAATGTTATCTTGTAGCATAAAACCATTTTTTAAAAAATTTTGTTTCTACCAACAAGATATATTCATGGTAAGTGGTCATTTAAAAACTGAAATGAAATTCATTTTACAGTCACTTTACAGATGAACTCACTAGAAGAGAAGCTCCATTCTTTTCTTTCTTGTGGCAATATTTAATTAACAAGTGATTACTGTACATACTTACAGGGTACAATGTGATATTTCAATACACATATTTTGTAATGATCTAATCAGGATAGAATTCAGCATAGGATTCTATCATCATAAACATTTATCATTTCTTTGCTGTGCATTCAAAATCTTCTCTTCTAGCTTCTTGAAGTACACAATTGACTATTGATAGTGACTATAATCACATGGGAGGTAGATTATCAGAGCTCTTTCCTCCCATCTCACTAACACTGTGACGCTTTTGCTTTCTGCACTCTCCCCAGACTGGTAACAACCCTTTTACTCTCAACTTCTATGAGATCAACATTTTTAAATTCCACATGAGTTCATATGATATTTGGCTATTCCTGGTTTATTTCTCTTAACATAATGTCCTCCAGTATCATGTTTTCTCAAGGGACAAGATTTTATCCTTTGTATGACTGAATAGTACTCCACTGTGTAATATATGCCATTACAACGGTATGTATTATAGATCATATTAATCCATTCATCTGTTGATGGGCAGGTAGGAAGGCTATTGTAAACAATGCTTCAACAAAATGGGAATGCAGATATCTCTTCTACATACTGATTGCATTTCCTTTTAATATATATACCCAGGAGATTGCTAGATCATATGGTGGTTTTGCTTTTAAGTTTTTTAGGAACTTCCCTACTGTTTTCTATAATGGCTGTATTAACTAACATCTTACCAACAGTGTATAAGAGTTTTTCCTTTCTCTGTATCTTCATTAGCTTTTGTTAGTTTTTGTCTTTTTGATAGTAGTCTAACTAGTGTGAGGTGAGGGGACACAATCATTTTATTTTGCATTTCCCTGATGTTCAGTGATGGTAAGCAGTTTTTAGATACTGATTGACTTTTATGTTTCTGTTTTTGAGAAATATCTAGTCAGGTCTTTTTCACATTTTTAATTGTATAACTTACTTTTTACTGCTTTTTTTTAATTTTGTCTTGTTTTGCTATAATATTGTACCTTGTGGATTTTGGTTACTAACCTCCTTTCAGATATATAATTTGTAAATATTTTTTTCCATTATTATAATTTTTTTTTACTCTCTTCACTGTTTTCTTCGCTGTATAGAAGCTTTATAGGTTGATATAGTCCTGCTTGTCTATTTTTGTTTTTGTTGCCTGGGCTTTTGAGTTCATATCAAAAAGAGCATTGTATAGACCTCTGTCAAGTAGCATTTCACTGATGTTTTCTTCTAGTAGATTCATTAAATCTTTAATTCATTTTTAATTGCTTTTTGTATGTAATAAGAGAGGTCTAGTTTTATCTTCCACGTGTGAATATTCAGAGTTCTCAAGACCATTTATTGAAGAAAATGTTCTTCTGTGTAGTGCAACCCTGCCTCAAAAAAAAAAATAGAGCCAGGAGTTTGGCTCAGTGGCTTAAGCGCCTGCTTGGCAGGCATGAGGTTGTAAGTTTGATGCCCAGTATCGACAAAAAGAAGAAGAAGAAGAAGAAGAAGAAGAAGAAGAAGAAGAAGAAGAAGAAGAAGAAGAAGAAGAAGAAGACCCCCCCCCATTGTGTGCCCTTAGTACTTTTAAAAATCAGTTAAGAAGCCTTTCTTTGACACAATAGAGCAGTGGCAGAAAACCTACAGCATATGTGCCCCAGCAGGCTGTTTGTGTCTTTTGAAAACTCTAAAAAGTTCATCATCACAGTTCTAGAGGTTTGTCTCCAGTGCCATAGTAAGCTTATAAAAATATAAATACTGCAAAAGGCTAAAACATAAAAAAAACTCCCAAGAATATTTCAGAAACCTGTTTTTTTAAATGTTAAAAATGGAGCATGCTTTATATAAAATATAACCCTGTTTTGATTGAAACTACCGTGTGTTACTCTTAAATTTCCAAAGGTCACTTTAGAAAATGAGTTAAAAAATCAGAGCACATTTTATGCTGAGAAAAATTGCCTCTAACCCTCCCATCATTTTTATTAGTCAGGTAACAGTGAATATTTCAAATTTCCAGAATGATAACCCACTGTTTATAGAAAGAACTGGAAAGAATTTGTTGCTAAAACAATCTCTCAATCTGTTGACTATGGTGGAGTGATTCCTGGTGTTCTCATTTAACTATATGAAAATTTTAATCATACTCCACTGGAAAAGGAAGCTGTTTTGTGAATGGCAATATTCAGATATTGGCATCTGCTGCTGATATTACATCCATTTGAGATTAAACAGGAAGTCTATAAAAGTAACTAGAATTCTGTGAAATTTGTTTGATTCAGTAGGTTTATAGATCAGTGACCAGGATTATCAATGTTCTAAGAAACAGGCAGGATACAAAATGCCATGTATTAAAAATATCTTTTCAAACGGGAAAAACCTTTGCAAACCAAAAGCAAAACAAAGGTTTATGATACTACCATATATTCTAGCATAAATTCCCCTTTCACTTGCTTTACTCCTTATTTAAATTCCTTTCTGTTTTCCATATTTCCCTTAAGAATATACCCAGTTTTTGCATTATATTCTCTTCACTAAGCTGCTGTTTTTATTCTCTCCTTGTTTCTCAACTTTTTTAAAGTACACTTTTTTGTATTTTCCTCATTTTTGCTCACACCTGCTGTGGGCCTTCTCTTCATAAAGGTTAGGTTCAGTAACCTAACCTAAGACTAGGTTCACTATTTTCCCACTTCCATGTAGAATAGCATTGAGAAAGAAATATCTCAAATTCAAATCAGAATTATGATATATTTTCAAAATGTGTGCTCAATCAGATATCCTGCTCCCTAAAAGAAAATCATATCAAAATTTTGAATGCTATACACATTAAAAATATTTTTCATGCACAATAGACCTAACTAAAACATCAGTATTTCCCGTAGGCAGCATTCAAAAAGGGTTACATACAGCAATAAAGTGTCCAAATGAAAAGGAATTACAAGTTTCACAGCTTTATATCTTGATAGTCTTGACAACTTTTGAATTTGTGGTTCATCTCTGTATCTCCAGCTTTACACAGGATGATTTCCCTGTGATCTGCCCTTAATATATGCATGTTGTATTAAAGTAATAGTTTAATAGTAATAGTAATAGCATTAAAGTAATAGTTAACTTCAGCCAAGTTGTCAACCACCATCATGACTATATGACCAAGTAAATCGATACTTATATCTCTTATAAGGAGTACCTTGTATTCCTAAACAGGTAAGAATATTGAAAAGCAATAATCTTAACACTGACAAATTTTAACAACTAATAATTATTGATCATCCACTTTATTTGAGTACCACCTGTAATGACCATCAGAGGGTCTTCAAATTTTCCAGCACCGAAGTAGGTATTATAATGCCTACTTTGCAGGTGAGGAAACAATCCCAAGATATTTTGACTACCCCATGAGAGTAACTGAAAAAGTGAGAATCTACATGCAGACCTCTCTGTTGTCAACACCTATGATTTTCCATTATCATACACTGCAACTGTAGCTTTATGAAAAAATGGGTAGGATTAGAAGGATACTACAAAGGGAGACTACTATAAAAATTAAAACAATAATTTTTAAAAGTTCTTTTAATAATCTTTCATTTCTGTTCTACCAAGTCAGGCACTCTTGTCAGTTACGTTGGCATGTTCAAGATTTTACTCAAAAGGAGATTCATCCTGCTGTCATTTCTGACTTGATTATAGAAAAATAATCTTCACACAGCTAAGTATGCAAGCTTACCAGCATGGGTTACATCTTCCTCTTTATTTATTGCTTAAAACTATGCCCCTTTCTTTAACAAACAACACAATTAGTTAATAATAACTCTATTATCCTTTTCTAAATAAGACTAGTGCAGAGGTGACACTCAAATTCTGCAGCAGAAGCAAGCAGATGGTTATTCATGGCTCCCCACTGGCCAGGCCACAGAGTGACTTTGATGACAGCCAGTTGCCTGCCCTTTCAGAATGAGACACACAAATACAGCTGCACATTGGAGAGAGAGTTGGGCAAAAGAGCCAGAGATATGACTACCTAAAGGATAAAGAAGCAAGGAGAATGAGGCCGAGAAAACAGGTTCACTTATATTTGGTCCATTCTACCAAATAATTATTCCAGAGGAATAAAAATGATTGATATACAATTTCAGTTACGTCATGGGACAAAGCATAACATTCAATCTAATGCCTGGGCTTATTGCCCATAATTAAATGTATTGCATGGTGAGACTGATATTCTGCATAAAAAGAAGTTGAATAATCTTTCTTTTCAGTATAAATCATCGTTGTTAGTTTTCAAAATGCTTTCCTTGTTCAGAAATTACAAGAAGGCATTGTCAAAGTATAACACAAAGGAGAAGAAATTTAAGTATACTTTAAAATGGTGATCCTTACATGAAATCTTATAGCTTGCAAAACATTTTAATCTTTATTTTGGCTAAAGTAGACCCAAAACATACCTTATTAGATAGGGTATATTATCCTTCTTTTACAAACAAAAAATTTAATACCAGTTGTATCACTTAACTTGTCTAGTGTCTCACTGGTAGAAGACACAGGAACTGGTTAAGTGCTTTAACCAAGGACTTCATATCCAAACTCCAGTTAGGTACTTTCCATAAAATTATACAGCTTTTGACCATACATTGTACTTTTTTCTTTTTCAGTACTGGGGATAGAACTCAGGGAGTTTCAACCACTGAACTACATGCCCAGTCTTTTGTTATTCTTCATTTTGAGACACTGCCTAACTGATTTTCCCATACTCCTTTAAACTTTTGACCCTTATGCTTCAGCCTCCCAAGTAGCTGGTATGACAGGTGTGTGCCACCATGCCTAACTGCATTTTACCTTTGAAGAAGCATCTGTGTAGAACCATCTACTACTCTTTTATATTTCCACAGCCTGGGCCTGAGCCCCTGCACTTGATTGTATATCTTATTGTGATTTTTGGACAAGATATCCCACATTTTAATTTTGTACTGAGCCTTACAAAGTATGTAAACAGGCCTGTCTGTATTACCCTCCACAATCACACTAGCATAAATCACACCAGCACCTGACTGTGGTTTTCATACTCTGTCATCTTCAGCATATGGTCACTTTTTCCAGCAGACCTCTATGATGTTTTATCATAGACCCAGTTACCTCTTTTAACTCAGATCTGCCCTCATATTCTGTACTCCAATTATGGTGGACCCTTAACATTTTTTCCACTACACTGAATGCCATTGTCTCTGCCTAAAACACCTTTCCCCAAAATATTCCCAAGCTTCATGCCTTCTCTTCATTTCTCTGTTTAAATGCTGTTTCAAAAAAGAGGCCTCCTCTGAATGTCCTCATTTAAAGCAGTGTTCCTATTTCTGCCCAGTTATTTACTTTGATTTATTTTTCTTTATAATATTGGGGTACTGTCTGAAATAATGCATACACGTTAGCTTAATTTACATTGTTGTTGCAGAATAAATTGTGCCCTTTGTCAAAATTTTTATGTCGAAACCCTAACCTTCAATAATTCAGAATGTGCCATTTAGGATAAGGCATTTCAAGAGGTTATTAAATTAAAATTATGCCAACCCAAACACCATATCTGAAGCCCACAGGAACTGGGAGTCTGTGCCCAGGGTCCCATAGTCATTCAGGAATCCTCAGTAAGACTCTTGGGAACTGGAAAGCTGTGTCCAGGGTCCTGCCCACACCTGAACACCATCTCTGAGGCCCACAGGGACCAGGAATCTGTGCTCAGCAACCTGCAGTCGTCCAGGAACCCTCAGCACTGGGAACTTGTGCCCAGCAACTAGAAGTCATCTGGAAAAACTCAATGAGGCTTTCTAGGATTGGGAGTCTGCACCCAACAAACCATCCACACCTGGGAACCATCTCTGAGGCCCTACAGAGACTGGGAACCTACATCCAGAAACCTGAAGTCATCTAGGAACTCTTGGCAAAGCCCATGGGGATGGGTTATCTGTGCCCAATGACCTGGAACTAAGAGCAACGCTCAGTGAGGCCTGCTGCCTGACAGCCCACCAGAATGGGAAGCAACTACAACCTGGTATCTGACTGATTTGGAGGAACACAGGAAAATGCCAAAACAAAAGAAAAAAAACACAATCTCAAACTTCCAGCCCATCCAGATAAAGTCCAGGAGACATAGACATAGATGAATCTGGAAATTACACACATAAAATCTCTGAAATGACAGCAAGGAAAATAAACAAACAACTCCAGAAAATTGTAAAGGAAATCAGATCAGAAATAATTGCTCAGATAAAAACAGAAATAATAAACATAATGAAAGAGGTGGTGATTGTATCCGAAGAAGATAGATAAAAAATAATGGAATATAGGGAAGTGATGGAAATCTTGAATGAACATACAGGAAACAATTAGAATACATGAAACAGATTCAAGGAGATATTCAGGAAATCAAGAATTCCATTGAAAGCTGGCAAAACCACTTGAATGAAACTGAATATAGATTCTCAGACCTTGAAGATATGATCACAACTGATGATCATGAAAAGAAACAGCTCTTAAAAATAACAAGGATTCAGGAAATAACAATTCAACAGCTGTAAGATGATGCAAAGAGAAACAATATAAGACATAGATGTCAACGAAAAAGGACACAGCACAAATGACATAAAAAGATTATTTGCAGACATGAGGAAAGAAAATTCCTCAAACATCAGAAAAGAACCTGACATTCAGATAAGCGAGGCATGTAGAACTCCATTAGCCATAACCAAAGTCTACACTTTGACCTATAATAATCAAGATCCCAGAAATTCAGCACAAGAACAGAATATTAAAAGTCACTAGAGGAAAGAAACAGATGACCTATAAAGGTAAGTGCATTGAAATCATGGCAGACTTCTCACCACAAACCATCAACTCAAGAAGAGCATAAAGTGAAGTATTTTAAGTACTGAAAGAAAACAATTTCCAACCCAGATTGATATAACCTGCAAAACTATCTTTCAAAATCAATGGAAAAGTAAGATATTTCCACAATGAACTTCATCACAACCCAATCAACCCTACAAAGAGTAATGAAAAGTATTCTAGAAAGAGATAGAAATAATCGCAATTCCAAGAACAACAATAGAAAGAACAAGCAACCAACAAAGCAAGACAAGCAATTAAACAGAGGGGTAAAACTAGGGAACCAACAACAGAAAGTTAATATGACAAAGATAAGTGAATACATATCAGTTATTAATGTAAATGGTCTTAATTCACCACTCAAAAGAAACAGAGTGGCACAGTGGATTAAGAAACAAAATCCAACAGTATGCTGTATACAGGAAACACATTTAATTCAAAAGTAAATTCATAGACTGAAAGTTAAATGAGGGAAAATAGCACTCCGTGTGATAGGAACCCAGAAAAAAGCATGGGTAGCAATTCTGTTTGCAGAGAATGTGAACTTCAAACCAAGAATGATCAAAAGAGATAAAGAAGATCACTACATATTTGTTAGGGGAAAACTTCAAGAGGAAGTGATAACAATCATAAATGCATATGCACCAAATATGGAAGCACCCAGCTATGTAACACAAATATTAATAGACATGAAAAATTAAATGAGCAATAATACAATCATAATGGGGGACCTTAACACTCCATTGTCACAAAGAGACAGATCAACTACACAAAAAAATCAGCAAGTAAATAATAGAACTGAATCAAACTTGTGAACAAATGGACTGAGTAGATGTGTACAGAGTATTACATCCAACAACATCAGAATATACATTCTCAGCTACACATGGTACATTCTCTAACATAGTTCATATACTAGACCATAGAACATGCTTAAGTAAATGCAAAAGAATTGAAATTATCCCATGCACATTATCTGATCATAGTGCCATCAAATTGAAAATTAATGACAAAAGAAGTTGCAAAAACTCCATAAACACATGGAAACTAAGTATTACCCTCCTGAATAATCAATGGGTCACAGAGGAAATTAAACTAGAAATTAAACAATATCTCCAAGCAAACAAAAATGCGAATGCAATTTACCAGAACCTGTGAGACACAATGAAAACAGTCCTCAAGGTAAATTTATTGTAGTGAATATTCACATCAGGAAAACAGAACAAACACAAATAAATAGCAAGTGGTATTCACCCCAGCAGTGCAGGGATGGTTCAGCATAAGCAAATCCATAAATACAATACACCATATCCATAGAGCCAAAGGTAAGAATTCATTGATCATTTCAATAGATACAGAAAAAGCTTTTGATAAAGTCCAACACTCATTCACGTTAAGAACCCAACAGAAAATTGTAATAAATAGCCATTATCTCAAACTGATAAAAGCTACCTATGGCAAACCAACAGCCAGCATCATATTAAATGGTCAAAAATTTACAACTTTCACTCTAAAATCAGGAACAAGGCAAGGCTGTCCACTATCACCACTCTGATTCAATATAGTGCTGGAAACATTAGCCAGAGCAATTAGGCAAGAGAGGGAAATAAAAGGAATAGAGATAGGCAAGGAAGAAGTTAAATTATCATTAATTGTAGATTACATTATAAGCTTCATAGAAGACCCCCAAGACTCCTAGATATAATAGACAAATTCAGTAATGTAGCTGGATGGAAAGTAAATACTCAAAACTCAATAACATCCCTGTACACAAACAACAAATTCACTGACAGAGAAATAAGGGAAACCAAATACTTTACAATAGCACCCAAACAAATGAAATACTTAGGAATCAATCTAACAAAGGAAGTAAAAGAGCTATACATTGAAAATTACATTACTCTAATAAAAAATTGAAGAGGATTTCAGAAAATAGAAAGACATTCCCTGTTCATGCATAGAAGGAACAAACATTGCAGAAATAGCTATTCTCCCAAAATTGTTATATAGATTTAATGCAATTCCAATCAAAATACCATTAGCATAACTGTCAGATCTACAGAAATCATTTCTGAAATTCATATGGTACCAGAAGAGACCTAGAGTAGCAAAGGCAATTCTGGATAACAAAAGCAATGCAGGAGGCATCACAAATCCTGATTTGAAATTATACTACAAAGATACTGTCATAAAGTAAACATGGTACTGGCAGAAAAAAACAGACCTGAAAATCAATGGTATAGATTAGTAGATACAGCCACAACTACAAACACACCCTATCACCTTGTCTTTGACAAAGGGGCCAAACTAGTTCACTGGAAGAAAGATAACCTCTTTAATAAGTGGTGCTGGAAAAACTGGCTTTCAATATGCTGAAAATTGAAACTAGGCCCATGTCTATCACCATACACTAAACTAAAGTCAAAATGGATCAAAGATCTAAATATTAAAATAGAAACACTAAATCCACTAGAAGACAAAGCAGGTAGAAATTTGGAAAACATAGGGGTAACCAGAGAGTTCATGAACAAAAATCAAACTGCACAGGAAATCAGCTAGGCATCGTGGCACACGCTGGTAATCCCAGCATTCAGGGAGCCGAGGCAAGAGGATCACTTCAAGTTTGAGACCAGCCTGGGCTACAAAGTGAGCTCAAGCCCAGCCTGAACTTCGTAGTGAGACCCTGTCTCAAAAAGACAAAAGATAACACACACACACACACACACACACACACACACACACACAAAAGACTGCATGGGAAATACGTCCCAAATTCTACAACTGGGATCTCATCTTATTAAAAAGTTTTTGCATGTCAAAAGAAATCTCTAACAGAGTGAAAAGAAAACCCACTAATTGGGAAAAAATCTTAGCCAACTCTCCCTCAGACAAAGGACTTCTATCTAGAGCATATAAATAGTTAGAAAAGATCAGGCCTCAAAAATTCAAAGACCCAATTCAAAAATGGGCATCTGAGACAAATACATGCTTCTCAGATGGAGAAATCAAATGTCAAATAAACATGTCTAAAAATGTTCGGCATCATTGGTCATTAGAGAAACACAAATTAAAACAATGCTTAGATTCCATCTCACCAAAGAAAGAATGGCCAAGATCACGATATCAACCAATAAGAAATTCTGGAAGGGCTGTGGGGAAAAAGGAACTTTTCTCCACTGTTGGTGAGAGTGTAGGCTGGTGCAAACACTATGGAAATCAGTGTGAAGATTCCTCAAAAAGCTAGGATTAGAGGTCCCATTTGATCCAGCTATCCTGCTTCTAGGCATTTTGTCAGAAGAATGGAAAACATCCTACCACCACGATTTATGTGCATGCATGTTCGTAGCAGCACAATTTGTAATAGTCAAATCTTAGAAACAACCCAAATGCCCATCAAATGAGGAATGGATGAAAAAGATAAGGTATTTTTATACAATGGAGTACTACTCAGAAGGATTGCATTGAGGCTTTTATAGGTAAATGAATGAGACTTTAGACCATATTTTTTTATTTAAGAGAAAATGGACACAGAAAAGAAAAACAAAAAGCAAAAGAGACAAACAAACAACAACAACAAATCCAATACAATAACATTATAGATTTACAAAGTGAGATGATTGGAATTTGACAGTGGTTGTAATATTGCATATTGTTACCTTCAAAGGGGTTCTTCAGGCTAACAGATATAGACATGTAGAATTGATCTAATCATATGAGTATTAACTGTTCTTTTTCAATAACTAATGCATTTAGCTATCTTACATGTACCTATATACAAATTTATGTCTTTTTCCTTTTTCCTTCCTTCTTTCCTCCTTTCCCCTTGTAACACCTCTTGTTATCTTCAAAATAACTGCCCATACCATCAGGCACAATACAGTCAAACAAAATAGTACAGGATAAAACCAATGAAAAACAGAACAATGGAAGCAATACATACTAAAACAACACTGATTACTATAATGCCTCATGTTAACTTCTAAGCAGTTGCTTATATCATCAGTCATAACACAATCAAACAAACCAAAATAGAATAAAATCACTCAAAACAAAACACTGAAAGCAATATAGGTTTCAAAACAAGATGAGCACATATCAATAATGGCTACTATAATATGTTTTGTTATCTTTAAAATAGCTGTCTATGCCATCAAATATAATAAAATCAGGCAAAACGAAATAGAATAAGACCAAACTAAACAGCTCAATGAAAACAATACAGGACTCAAATCCTGATGATAGATTAACAATGGCCACTGCCTGCCCTTTTTAGACACTTCCCTGCCTTTCATTTTTACCATATGTATTGTGTATTTTAAGTTCTACTAACTCCTTCAGTTTATTTGTACTAGGGAGATAACATGATGTTCACCCATGTGGCTCTGGGCCGTTTAATCCATGAACATGATCTTAAGTTGCATCCATTTACATACAAGAGGCTTGAGGTTATTTTTCTTTATAGCTGAGTAGCTTTCCATTGGATAAAAATGCCATAACTTTCTTGTCCACTATGCAGCTCATGAGCAAGCTACCCCCACTACTTTCTGGTTCCCTGTCACAAACAGCATTGTTCTCTCTCCTTTGACTTTCAGTCTATGAAGCCCCTTTCAAGTTTAATGTGTTTCTTGTATAAAGCATGTTGGTGGATCCTGCCTTCTAATCCACTCTGCATGTGTTTCTTTCCATTGATGGATTGAGGTCATCTACGTTAATGGTTATGGCCAACATGCACTGCCTCATCTCTGCCATGCCACTTTCCTGCTGCTGGCTGCCCACTTTTCCTCTCTATTCAATTGTCTGCCCTGCTCAGTAACATTCCTCTGCCACTGTTTCTGGAGCTGTGGTCTTTTTTTTTTTTTATCTTTCTCTAAAATGTCCTTCAGTATTCTTTGTAGGGTTGGTTTGGTGGGCATGAATTCCTTCAGCTGTTCTTTGTCATGGAAGTATCTTGTTTCTCTGTTAATTTTGAAAGATAGTTTTGCAGGGTACATCAATCTGGGTTGGAAGTTTTTTCTTGCAGGGCTTGAAATACTTCACTCCAAGCTCTTCTTGACCTGATGGTTTTTGTTGAGAAGTCTGTTGTGATTCTGATGAGTTTTCCTTTGTAGGTGATCAGTTTCTTTTCTCTAACAGCTTTTAATATTCTGTTCTTGTGTTGAATTTCTGGGATCTTGATTATTATATGTCTGGGTGTAGATTTATTTTGGTTATGGTTAGCTGGAGTTCTATATGCTTCACTTATCTGAAAGTCACTTCCTTTTCCCATGCTTGAGAAGTTTTCTGAAATTATTTCTGCAAGTAGACATTTAATTTTATTTGTACTGACCCCTGCTTTTTCACTCACACCTTTTATTCTTAAGTTATGTTTCTTTGGGTTGTCTTGCAGCCGTTGTATTGTTGCTTCCAGGTTCCTTGTTATTTTTAAGAGATTTTTCCTTTCACGATCACAAGTTGCAAACCTGTCTTCAAGGTTTGAATGTCTATCTTTAGTTTCTTTCAAGTGGTTTTGTCAACTTTCACTGGAGTTTTTGATTTCCTGGTTATCTCTTTGAATCTGTTCCATGTATTCTAAATCTTTTTTGTATTGTTCATTCAAGGTTTCCTTCATTTTCCTATGCTCCATTTTTTCATCTATGTCTCCTTTAGAGTTGCCTAGCAGTTCTTTTATTATGTTTTTCATTTCTTCTTTTAGTTGAGTTAGTATTTATGTTCTAATTTCTTTTATAGCCTCTTGAAGTTGTTTCTTTACTTCAGTTGCCATCACCTCAGAAACTTCAGTTGTGGGACTCCTGATCTCTTCTGCGTTTGCATCTCTTGGACTTGCTCTGTTTGGATTGGAGGACAAGGACTTCCTTTTATGTCTTTGTCTTGACATATTCCTGGGTTCTTCTGTGCAAATGGGTACTAGGGACCCAGGCACTCCTTGCATTGGCCACAATTTCTCTGAAGTGAGATTGGTTCTTCTAGTCAGTGCTGATTATGGATATCTGATGGTTGCCACTGGGGATGCTGTTACTGCACTATGTACTACCTTTCCCCAGCCCACCTTGGCTCTCCAATGGCTGGCACAGCGCACACAGGGGCGGGGCCACTGCCCGTAAACCTGGGCTGGTCACCCGCGGACTCTCCACCACCACCCCTGGAGCACGCATGGATCCACCACCTCCAGACCAAGCTGGTCACCTGCAGGGACCCTCCAAGATGGCCCCCAGAATGTGCACAGGGCCAGGACTCAGCCTGAGCAACCTCTATGGGTCTGCTCCCAGCTAGGAGTCCCCAGCCCAACTCCAAGATGTCTCCCAGCCAATCTCTTTCTCTCACAGGAGGGTGAAGACCTCTGCACACTCACCATCAGCCAGTTCAGTTTTCCAGGTCTGCTCCTCCTGTCCACTTCCACTCTCCTTCAATACTGCCTCTCTCAGCAGAGGCCTCTGGGGTCGCTGCTGCCATGGCACCTTGATTGTGTGTCCCCAGGTTCTATCAGGTCCACTCACACAGTGGGTCCAGCTCCAGGCAGAGGTGCTGCCAGATACCACCTTCTTTGTTTAAGCGTCTTTTTTTACTCTTTATGTGGGCTTCAGTTCTTGCTTTAGATTCTTCCTAGGTCCAGAGGACCCACTTCTTTCCTTCTTGCCTTCCCCATGTTGCTATATTCTGGCATCTAGATGGTATCTCTCAGGGAGGCTGTTTACTGTGCTGCTTACTGTTCCACCATCTTGCCCTCTGACGGGCTTATACTTTAGCCATCAGGTCTACCTCAGTTAGGTAGGGACTGGAAGTAAATCTGAGACCATATTTATAAGTTAAATAAGTCAGACTCATGGGTAAATTCTGTATTGTCTCTCTAGTGAAAGATACTTAAAGAGTAAGGAAGATCCAAAATCTACAATAGATATTGTTAAAGGGTAAGAAACTGCTCAAAGGGGAAAAATAACTGGGATAAAGGAAAGGAGAAAAGGGGAAAGGAAAAAGGTATGTTTGTTCATGCATTCATAAAATAGCTAAGATGATTATACTACTAATTCTATTAGTTCTTGGAAAGAAGTTAATACTCATGATTAGCTCAATTTGCATGTCCATATCTGGTAATCTAAGCAACTCTTTTGAAAATAACAATATGCAATATTACAACCATTGTTAAATTCCTATTATGTTTTCAAAGCATACATTGTTACTTTTGGGAGTTTTTTGTTGTTCTTATAGTTGTTGTTTATGTGTCTCTTGTTTTATATTTTTGTTTTCTATGGATTATTTTCTCTTTAAAATAAAATAAATAAATAAATAAAAAGATGCCAAGTTTTGGCCTAATCCAATTTGACTAGCGTCCTTGTGAGAAGAAATCTGGGCCACAGAGAGACAGTCAGAATAGGTGCACAAAGACAAACCTTGTGAAAACACAGGGAGACAGTGGCTATCAGTAAGTCACAGAGAGAAGCTTTGGGAGATCCAAGCCTGTCAACACATTCATCTTGGAGTTATAAACATCCAGAACTTTAAGAAAATAAATTTATATAGTCTAAGCTACCTTATCTGTGGTATTTTGTTATGACAATCTAAGCAAACTGGTACAACTGTCTTTGCATCCGCTAGAATATGATATTTTAAAAAATGGGAATTGTTTTGTCCACAGCTGTAGACTCAGTGCCAAGCAGTAGGCATGGAAGATATTTTTAAATTGTTAAATAAGCAATGAATAATTGAATAAACACTTAAGAGGAATTTGAAGACAATCTCCAAATACTTTTAGTGCCAAGATGCTTTATTCCATGCTATCTGAATTAATTATGCCACAGAAGACATTGGGAACCTTTTTGTTAAAGAAAAGTTTTCACTATAATGGGAACTAACCAGGTATGTGTTTTTATCTGGGTTTGTAATGGAATCACTAATGGATTATGTCAAGACCAAGAAATTGAGGATCATAATATGCACTAAAAAGAAGGTTGTCACACCACTTTTGCTATTAGAAAAATTGTCCAAAAAAAGCAATCTCCAGCAAAAGTCAATCGGGAATTAGAAGAATAGCACACAAGCTGACTCCTGTGCATGTCTTTAATAGCTGAGATGAGTTACAACTAATTGCTTTCAGCACTTCTATAGCTATATAGCTATGGCTACATTGTGAAAAACATTCAGATAGCTATGTGTTCCTGAGTTCTGTCAATAGTGCCACCATGTTTTTCCAGAATAGCAGGAAAAAACAAGGGAGCGGGGAACTGCCAATGAACATATTGACATATGGTCTCATCATTCTCTTGACTCTACCTGGATTGGTTAATATTCCCTGTGATGGTAACCCCTATAGAGCTCCTTCAGCTATTTCTGGATGTGATGACATTTTTTACATTGGCAGTCAGGATCAAAAGCATTCTACCATCTCATAAATGGAGCTACTTCAATATTGCAAGGTCTTAAAAGAATACAGGAACTAATGTCATCCTACTAGTCCCCAGGCTATGTCTTAGTGATGCTTAAAATTGCTCAGCCCTATAGAAAATATCATACAGATGGTTCTGTTTCCATTTATAAATGTATAGAGGAAAATGATCTTGTGATATGTTTCAGAGCAGCTCCTATTTTACACTTAGTTTCCTCACAAATCTTATTTCTACAGGTACTCAGCAAAGCTCTTTAAAACCGTAAACCATTTAATCATTAGTCTCATGCTCTGAAGTAATTATTTCTATCAATACAAGGTAATAGAGCTAAGGTTCAGAAAGATCAAAACTTTGTCCAAGATCACTCACTTAGGAAGAAATAGTTAATGGATTTCATCTCATCATTCCAATTTCTGGTGACAATAGTTATCCCTCCTTTTATAAGACCACTTCTTACATATTTTTAGCCTTCGAAATTTGTTTGGTGAAGACTTAGCAACATATTCTGAGAGAAAGATATATAACCTATGTCTTCTCCTGTACAGCAATAGGATACTGAAGATGATACCTGGGACATTTGTGGGAATTACTAGGTCAACAGGATGTTTATCTGAGTTTCCCATATGTCATTATGGGGAGAATACTTGGCTAAGAACTAAGTTGCCAAAGAAAAACCCAAGAAAGAAATGAAAAAATAAATGATGGAGAGAGGATAAAAGAGACAGAGAGAGAGAGCGAGAGAGAGTTATTGCAAAAACACAGTTTGATTCCTTTATGCAGCCAAGGCAGAAAGGTCTCACAGATTGATCTATAGCCTATACTTTTGCATTTGTCTGCTTTTTAATACCTATTTTTCTAAAGTAATTTGTCTGCTTTTTAATATCTATTTTTTCTGAAGTAAATATGAGTGTTTAGTTTGTTTCATTTTAGTCATATGCATATGAGTCATAAAATGCCTAGGAAAAGACATATGAAATTTTTATCCAATCATCTATTGTTTTGATGCTTTCTAATGATCAACCCAACACTTTAGGCTAGTGGTGGCAACGATATGGCATGCATGCCACAGCAGGATGTTTGTATCACTGAACACTCTAAAAAGTTCGCCACCACCCTTTAGATGCCAATGAGGATATTTTGACTCCACTAACTTCAAATTGTTAATAATAATCATCAGAACCTCTATGGGTGTTACTCATCATGATACAGTGTCTGATCTACTATGTAATGAGATAAACATGTTTATTAAGAGGCCAATATCTTCTGATTCACCCTCATACCATTTGTGATAGTATCGCTATGTGAAACCAAGGCTTGAAGAGCAAGACATATGACCAAGATTCCTTCACATGGTGGTAGAGATAATTTAACCAGTTATCACTCCCTTATTTCTCTGCCTGAGAAGTAAAACTTGAAGAGCAAAACTAAGGGATGGAGAGACATGGATTCTTGATATCAGTTGAGCAGCTTACCCAGTTCTATGTTCAGGCAGCACTATCCCCAAATATTTTTCAGTTATGTAAGCCAATAAATTTCCTATTTAATAACCATTGTTAATTTCCTGTCATCTTGTTTTGAAATTCTGTATTTTTTATTGTTTTTTATGTTCTTTAAATAAAATAATAAATTTCCTTTTTGATTAAATCATTTTGAGTTTGGGTTTTTGCCAGTGTAGTAAAAATGCACCACAAATATAACAAAAATATTCTTCAATATTTTCTGAATTCTTTGAAAGATCCTATAATTAATACCATCACCCTAGAACCAACATTCTGGGCTCTGACCAGCACTACAGACCATAGTCATTGTTCAGCTAAAAAATCAAAAATTCAGTATTAGTACTTAAAAAGAAAATCTAACTAGTCTAAAACAAAATGTGATCATGACTACACCTGGTTCTTGCTGGAACATTATATCTTCAAAAACTGGCCATCATCATATTTTCTGGTTCCACATGCACATCAATCACTTGGCCATACTCCACTAAAACATTGATTCTATTTCTTTGTGCTTAGGAGATAGGTTGGATTTTTGAGAGTCTATATGAACAGAATGCAGGAGAAATGATGCATGAATTCCAAAGCAAGGTCATAAAAATGGTACAATTTTCTCTTCTCCCACATGCACTATCTTAGCCTCTTTCTCCCTCCATTTCTTTCTCTTTCCTTCTCTCTTGTCCCTAGACTCCAAGCACCATTTTGAGAGAAAACCCAGGCTATTTGAAGAGGCTTAATATGACTGATCTACCAGTAGGCCCAACTAACCCTAGCATCCGCATGAAAGGATAAGCATTGGTATTATTCCAACTTCCTCTTTCACTTTTTCCAGCTGAGGAACCAGACATAAACGAGCACAGGAAAGGTATCCAATCATACTCTGTCTGAATCCTTAATTCATGAAATAATGATACAAAGTGATTATCATTGTCTTAAACCAATGCAATTGGGGATAATTTTTACACAGCAATATGTAGTTAACACACCCATATCTATCATGACTATCTTAAATTACCTGCTTTTCATAAGACTAAATTTTTACAATTAGAGTAAATGCTTCATATTTTAAAGCATTTAACACAGTTTTTGATCTCTCAACCTCCAACATCAAATTATTCTTACTATTTCTTTCCATGGGTTTCATGTATTGAAAGAGTTGATCTGCTTAACAAGCTATTATATATATGTACATGTATATATGGATATATGGATATATATATATATGAATTTGCTTTTCTTCATCTCATTAATCAGATATTACATAATTTTTATCATAATGAAATCATCAGAATTGCCATACTGCAATTCTAATTAAAAAATTCTAGTCAGTATCAAAGTAAATTTGGAATTATAGATATCTGTGTAGCTGTCTCAAACATATTTTAGTTTATACATAGTCTAAGAATGAAAACTACCACCAGAAGTGATAAAAACATAAATAACCCTGAATGTAATACCATAAATAAAAGTGATATTGCCACTAATAAATTGAGTCACATTGCTTTACTGAAGAATGCACTGGTAACAATATGGCGCTGAACCTTCCAATGTGTTTGGAACTTATCAACATTGATCATAGAATAGGTTACTACTAATTTGGGCACTTTGAGTTTTATAAACTATACACAAAGTTGGCAATTAGAAAATTCCTGTTATTATTGTGCAAAAGATATCAGAGGTGTGATTTTGGGAGGTATCCGGTATGAACCAACACTAAAAAACTCCTATCAAACTGAAGCTGATCAGCACACTGTACTTTTATTTTGTCTACACATCCACAATTTATCCAACCTTTTTGGCCAAATATTGGATCTGAGGCCATATAGCCTCATCCAAACTATGGGATAACTTGGGTCAGACAAGACAGATGATCATAGTATTACTCAAATTAGTCCAGCCTAAACTGCTAGACCTCATGATTATATGCAAACAAATTATTGTTGTAAACCACTAAGATTTGCTATGATTTGTTCCACAGCAACAAATAATGCAGTCAAAAATCCAGATCAAGTATGAAAAGAGTAAAAGAGGCCTTCTTAAAATCTACTTACTAAAAAGACAAAAATGAAGGACAGCATTTTATAAATCTGAAGGAATTTAAATTTTGTAAGAGAAGACAACTTTTATCATGGTGGCCAAATTTGATCAATGCCATGATTTTAGATGGATATAGCAGGAGGGTGTAGTAGCCTCTAAAATATTCCCAAATAAAGTAATAAGGGGAAAAAGAAAAAACTACATTTGTACACAAGATACTTAAGATAGTTATACAGCTAGTTTCTCTTAGTTCATTGAAAAGAAAAGTTTGTGCTAATATTGTTTGGACAAGATATTCTGCCTATATCTCACACTCTGAATAACTACTACAAAGACAGCAATAGCAGTGTATTAATTAATGTAACTCTCCTGCTAACCTGTTTTGAAATTTTGTTTTATTATTTTTTTATTCTCTTTAAAGTTAAAAAAAAGAAAACAAAAAGAAAAAGAAAATACTCCCTCATGATCATTGACCCTGCATGAATTATAATCTGGACCACAAATACCCTCCAAATGCCATCTGCTAAAATCCTGGTAATCAGCCTGTGATGCTATTTGGAAGTGATGGAACCTTAGGAGATAGGGGCCTCATTGAAGGAAATTAGATCGGTGGGGGATGGGCATGCCCTTGAAGGGGATATGAAGACCCCAGCCTCTTCTTTTCCCTGTTGGGAAGCTGGAAATTGATCGCATGTGTGGCACTGGAGCAAGGCCATCCTGAAAACAAAGAGCACTGGGGTGAGCCACACGAAAAAGCTGCTTCAGTCCCAAAAACACCAAGCCCTTAGGTTGCCTGGGAACAGACTACTAGGCAACATGGTATCATATGACACTAAGTTGCTAATGTCTAAATAAACACACTACAATGGTTGAGCAGTTCCTTTCCTCCCATCCAGAGACAGGGCTGATCCTAGCTTTCTGTCTCTTGTCTTTATTTCTTCACCTTCTTACCACACCTCAAGTGCCTCACCCCGGGAAGTTTGAAAGCCACACAGGTCGTAGCAATTACTCCCAAACCTTTTCCAGCTGTCATAAAATATGCAGTTTCATGTCACCAATACACCTTGCCCATGATGTCCTGTCTTACCACAAATACAGAGTTAATAGCGACATAGATTAAAACCATACATTAAAACCTCTGAAACTATGAGACAAAATGAATCTTTCTTCTTTTTTAAGTTGTTTATGTCAGGTCTTTCTCACAGCAACAAAAAGCTGACAAATACAGTGACCAATAGAATACAGTGGAAATGATAGGGTAGGAATTCTGAGGCTAAGTAAAAGTACTGCAGCTTCTACCTTTGTTGCAGAACTAGAACTGAACCTAAAGGAAGATGCTCCACACCAAAGAGTAGGAAAGTAACTGTTTATTATGCTGGCAGGTTGTTGGGAATCAGTTCCAAACCACCAGCCCTGAGTCAGTTTGGGTTTGGTTTATATAGGTTTGCAAGCAGGAAGTACAGAAGCTTGAAAGCCTGGTGAGTTTTCATTGGGTTGGGATAGTCATCCACTGCTGCTGAGCAGAAAGTCCTTGAGATGTGTTAGAAAAACAGGATATATTTTTAGGTGGGATAACACAGACTGCAGATGAACATGGTCAGGTTGACCTGGGTCAGGCTATCTATGGACAGAGTTGGAAAAGGCTCACTTGGTTTAGCAGTCTAGCTATGTGGTGGGCAGGATGAGCATATCTTGTATCAATATGATATCAAGCTTCTACTTAGTTTTAAATTTTCTGTCACATCTCCCCTTTTTATTTATAGGGAAGATTCTTCTTCCTCAGTTTTAAGGAGCTGATAAGAGGGGCTAACTTTTAAGAGGATCTGGCCATGTATGGTCTCAAAGTGTACAGTCAGGAATCAAGTGAGGATGCAATTCACACAAGGGCCTAGAAGGAGGACTGTCAAGAGAGTCATTAGAGAGCTAAGCAAAGCTCTCATCTACAAGGGGAGAAAGTCCAGGAAGCCCCACCAGGAAGAGTCACCCATCATAGTTTTAGCCCTTTGTTCAGGCCACTTTCACAATTGATGGGAGTTTTCTCTTACTATTCCTGACTTGTTGGCATAATAGCAACATTTATCTTCCAGGAAAAGCCAAATACCTCCCAACTGGGCCATCAAGAGCTCTAAGGCCTGTCAGTTCTATAAAACAGACACGGCTAAAGAGTTGACCTGTTCCTGAAGGTTGTCAATAGAGCTCTGTACATTTTCAAAATGTCTTATTACTTGATTGGTTAACCCCAAACCAAGTGCTGTTCCCCCCATAGCTAGGCCTCCCACTATTGCTGTGCCAGCTCAGACAGGCAAGAACATGGGGTCTCCTTTTACATGCAACTCTAGGAGAGGAAGGAGGCCTCAATCACCCTAGTGAATGTTCAGATTCGGGACCAGGAAGGCAATAATGCAGAAGTTTATATTTTGCAGGGAAAATACAATAAAATCCACTAAAATATATTTTTAAAAGTTCCAGAATTAGCCTGGAGTGAGGAACTGGGCCGGGTTACAGAGGCAGTCAGTTGACATATTAGGAGAGCATCCATTTCCTAGGAAGTAGGTGGAATTTCCCATTATTTGGGTTGGAGAGGCTTCAGGTAGGTCTGCAGAGGAGTGGGTGATATTAAACCAGGAGGCATTCGGGGTTAGTCCTAGAGCCTGACAAGATAGGGTGGTGAGGGCCATTCAGAGCCAGCAGCCAGCAATCTTCTCCCAGGGCTAGATTGACCTGTTGGAGGACAGCATGGGTCCAATTAACCAATTGTATCAGGACTGGAGCAAGTGAAGAGGGTCTTTAGTAGTATTATCTTTGGCTGGGGAGCATCCAAGATTTGTTAAAACTTTAGACACAGGAACCTGAATTGTGGGAGTAAAACCTTCTGGACTTGAACCAACATCACAAGCTCTTTACCTGTGCCATCTATATGAATGACTAATAAACAGCCTGGTGTCCAGGCAGTATCATTAGGATTACATACATGATACTGGAAAGATTACAGTTGTCCTTTATGCAACTTAAGGAATCTAGGGTCTAAATAATGGGAGGTCTTCCATTGTAGGAAGAGTTCCTCCATATGTTTGTATTCCATTGTTTTCTCCTTCCAGGTCAACATATATTGGATGTATCCAAACCTTACAGTGCCAGGAATGTGTTATTATACATAACAAAGGGGACATTGTTTTTCTTTTTCTGGAACAGGTGTTCTTGCCAGCCTTGACAAACATATTTATTATTGGTTCACTAAGACCTTTCACAACTCAGGCTACCGTACCCTATATAGTAATCATTAGTCTGGTTGCTGGGACAGCCAGATCACATTGGGCTGGTGGGGGGTCCCATTTAGTATGGATGAGGAGGTACTGAGTCCCCCCAAGCAGACTTTGAACTCCCCAGTATCCTCCCTTTCCATATGTTCCTAGTAAGTTTAAACATATTATCCATAGAGGAATCATTTTAATTTTGGTTTAGGCAGCTAAAAGTATGTAGCTCAAGAATTATATTTATGTAGGAAAGAACAAAAGCAGCCTTATGATGTTGCTCCCAGTCTATCAGAGTTGTGATTCAGAAAGTGAAAGAGAACACTGAAACTAACAGGTAATAAGGAACTAGGAACCAGGCAGAGTATCAGTATATTAAAACTAAAACAAAACAAAACAAAAAACAAAAATAAACAGTTTAAAGTACCTGTCTTGGTTACTTTTTGTTGTTGCTGAGACAAAATACCTGATTTCACTCTTGCAGAGTCACATATTGCCTTCTGAAGTCAGGGTGGAAGCTGCCTTAGCCTCAGAATTTGTGCATTTTCCTTGCACCTAAAACCAGCACCACATGGATACTGCCAAGGTCCACTGCCAGTTGGAGCAATAGCCAGGCTTTCCTCTCTCTTGGCTGTAGGAGTCAGGTACCTGGAATGCTGGGCTCTCCAAACCTGATTGTGAGGAAAATCTTCTCTATGTCACTACTATTCTGGAATGTGGTGCAGTGGCCATCATTTTTGAATCTCCCATGGCCTCCATCACCACTGTGGAACATGATGCTCTGTGGTTTTCTCCTCCAAGCAAACTCCTTCACCTTTGCCAGCTTGAGGCTGCAAAAGGTGGAGGACTACTGCTTCCCAGGATGGCCCCAAGCCATCTTTTTTATTTCTTCATTCCTTCTCAGCAATCAAGGCCTCAGTTCTATCTTTACAGTCCACAGCTTCCTGGCCAAACTCAAAACACTTTAAATCATCCTGCTGGGCTCTTTGCTCTTGATTTGCAACATAAATCTGACTAAAAGCCCCCAACAATAGCCATGCCACCACCCCAACATTCAACTGCCTTGAAATGTCCTTTGCCAGATTAATCAGTCTGTTGCCCTTAGTCTCAGTCTCAGGCAAAGTCTCTGGACATGAGCAAAACACGGACAAACTTTCTGCCAAGCCATAACACACATCGTGTGGAGTCCAACAACCAATGCAGTCCTTCTTCCCAGCAGAAACCTCCCAAGCCTGGTCTTTGCCAGCAGGCTTTCTATCTGCCTTCTGCTCTCCTAAACTCCAACCAGAATCTCCCCTACAGAACAGCCTAACCTGTTCCAGGGCTACCCTTTCAGGCAACATCTCTGAACCTTTCCAAACTCTTTCCAGAAACCATTTCCAAAGGCTCATGAACCACATGGTCAGGTTTAGTCACAGAAACGACCCCACTCCACTGGTACCAAATTCTCTCTTGCTTGCTTTTTTCTCATTGCTGAGACAAAATATGCGATGCCCAAAATTAGGAAAGGAAAGGTTTATTTCTTATAGTTCTTGGGGGTTTAAGTCCATACGGAGTGGGTTCCAAGGCAGCACAGCATGACAGGGCTGCCATACATGGCCACCACAACAGCAAGGTGAACTGGTAAGCGAGAGGGAAGACATGCCTTCTTCCCATCCTTACACTGTATGTCAGCTCCACCCCTGGGAAGATGCTGCACTCACACCATGAATCCCAGCACCAGACAACAAACCAGTCTTGAATGCTAGACTCAGCCATGTCCATGCCATGATTTCTTGAGACTTAGTGGGGCCACAGGGCCATAAACCATAACAGTACCCCATCCAATAGTTAAACTAATACAGAAGAAAGAGAAGGTAATTTTGTGGGGTTTTCCAGTCCTCTGGGGATGCAACCAAGAGTCCTATGACAAGCACCAAAGTAAACAAAGCAAGACGAACTAATAGCCAAACTGGGTAACAGAACATCAGTCAATTAAGGCAGGTACTGCAGTGTACCATAGTCATCCAATCATCAGTCATGCATGGACTCATCAGACTAGGGAGTGGTGAGGGCAGGGCTTTGAGTGCATTGTCTCCTCAAGGTTGTCAATAGGGGCACCAATGTGTCTGGATAGGCTTTCCCACAATCATCTGGGTGGGATCTCTTTACCTGGGTGTGGTGTATCCAGGGTTGAAATCAGACACTATAGCTGTGAGAGTGGCCAAAACAACCATATAGGGACCTTTCCAGATAGGCTGCAGTGGCTTGTCTTTCCCACCTTTTATCCAGACTATATCACTGGGATTATACATATGAATGAGTGTGTCTGTGGGTATAGTAGGTCTTTCAGCTATGTTTTTGAGTATTTTAGAGAAGGTCTTTGCTAAGTGGGTGAGTTATTCCTGTACTGAACTGGTAAAGGTCTCCTTGGAGACCTCTGAGTATGGGATGGGTTCTCCCATATAGGATTTTAAAGGAGTATATCCTGTAGGTCCGGGAGAATTTTGGACCTTTAGAAGGGCCATAGAGAGTAAATTTACCCAGGGTACCTGAGTTTCTTGGTGCTATTTGATAAAAACCAATGTTAGGGTTCTATTCATTCTTTTGAATTTTCTGAACTCTGGGCCTGTATGCTGCATGTAGGTTCCATGTGATTTTTAATTCTTTTGCTATTTTCTGGGTTATTTCTGCTACAAGTGCCAGGTTACTATCACTGCCTATGGTGAGGGGATTACTTCTCTTAACAGTACTCTATAGACTTCAATAACCCTTTCTGTTTTGGTGGGAAATGCCTCTTGCCACCCAGAATAAGTACAGACAAGTACCAGGAGATATTTGTAACCCCTTTATGGCTTGATTTCTGTAAAATCTATTTGGAAGTTCTCAGAAGGGGACAGCCCAACATATTGAATGCCAGGCAGAGGTCTAGGCTCAGAGGAGGGTTCGGTCCTTGTATAGACTTAACATCTCTGACAATAAGAGGCACAGACTGAGGTTAATTTTGAAATGTAATTCATAGAAGTTTTTCCTCCATGTGTAATATCATGATGACATTTCACAAAGCTTAAAATAAGCTTTGGGGAATTCCCTCCCAGTCACCTGGCAAGGTCCAAGCACCATTTGGGCCTATTTGAGCTCTTTCTCACTGTGCCAAATTTCCTTCTCAGAAAATTGAAGGGGCCCACTGCAGAGGCTGAGAACAGTTTTAGGGTATCTTCTATAAGGCTTCCAGGTTTTGTACCAAATCTTTCGATCCCCGTGTAGAACCTTGTGCTGGCAATTTGGCAGCTTCATCTGCCTTATGATTGCCAAGGGTAACAGTGTCCTTTACTTTTTGGTGTCCTTTACAATGAATGATGGCAATATTTTTAGATTTCCAAATTGCAATCAGGAGCTGAGAGGTTTCATCTTTTTTCTTAATCTGTTTTCCTTCTGCATTCAGGAGTCCACTCTCCTTGTATATCATCCAGTGGACATGGACTGTGGCAAAGGTATGCCTTTAATCAGTGCATATGTTCCTTTTTATCTTTTACTCAGTTTAGGGCTTGGACAAGTGTCCAGAGTTCAGCCTGTCCAGCTTATCAATTTTGAGGCAGAGGTCCAGCAAGGAGCACCTCTTCAGTGGTAATAACAGAATAGTCAGCCTGATGCTTTCAATCCTTGACTAAATTACTTTTATCCATGAATAAGGCATACTCAGCAATGATCAGGGGTTCTGTCTAAAGGTTGGGCCTACAGGAAAAAAGGTTCATCAGTCAGGTTGAGACAGTCATGGTCTGGAGGTCTGACCAGAGGGCTAGTAGGTGGCTGGGTTTAGATTTTTAACAAGTTGAAATGTAAGTCAGGAATTTTCAACAAGTAGTCCCTGATGCTGGGTGACATGGCTATTCAAAAGCCAAGGGTGTCCCCAACTGTAGTAGCTCTAGAACAGTATGTGGGACCTGGACTGTCAAGCTTTGTCCCAGAGTCAATTCGTCTACCTCCCAGATAAGGAGGGCTGTGGCTGACAGGACACAAAAACATGGAGACAATCCTTTTGTCACTGGGTCCAGTGTCTTTGACAGATAGGTAAAGGGTCTTTCCCAGGGTCTGACTTTTTGAGTAAGGACTCCTGAGGCCACATATTTTCTTTCATCTTCAAACAGGTTAAATGGGTGAATCACATCAAAAACGCCTAGTGCTAGGAAAGTTGAGTATGCCCTTTTTAAGCATCAGACTGCCTCAATTTGTTCAACAGTCCATTGAAGACTTCTCTTTCAGTGCCTGTCTCTGTGAGCATGTCATATAATGGTTTTGCTTTCCCAATGAATCCCAGAATCCAGATCCTACAAAAATCCTGCAGTGTCCAGGAACTCACAGAGCTGCTTCTTACAATCTGGCAATTTAAAAAAAACATATTTTCTTTTCTTTCTGACCCCAGGCATCTGTATCCTCTCTCCAGGTGAAATCCCAGGTAACATACCTGTAATTTACATATTTGGGCCTTCTTCAAAGAAGCTTTGTAACCAGCCATCAACAGTTGACCAAGGAAGGACTGTGTACCTGTTGTATTCAAGGGTTGCAAGGAGAACAATTACATACAGAACACACAGTTTATATTATTATTTTATGATGGTTGCCCAGAGTTAAACACAAGAAAGTGCAGAAAAGTTGTCCAAAACAATAAAAACCTAGAAAATTCAGCTGAGGGCCTGGATCCCACATAAATATACTGCTTGAGTCCAGCTGAAAACCTAGAGCCCATGACAATGACTCATGCAAGTCTGTTTTCTGGGTCTGTGCTGGGAAGGCCTAAAGGTCAGCAGTGGAAGCTAGAAAGTCTATGCCAGCGGGGTGAAGGATCTGTACCAGTAGGTTGAGGGTTCTACACTGGAGCCAAGAAGTGATGCTCAAAATAAGGACCATGGCTGCCCTGAAAAGTACCACAGCCATCCTCAGAGACAATGAGGTCCTGAGCTCCTCTGATGGTGAGAACACTCGAGTACATGTCAGGAAGCCAGCTTGACAATCTTCTCTTGGAGATTAAACAGCAAACATCTACCCCTCTGGAGCCAAAAAGTAATGCTCAACGTAAGGACCAGAGCTCCCCCAGAGTGAACCACAGCCACTCTCAGTGACAAGATTCTGAACTCCTCCAATGATAATGGCCAAATTCATATCAGGGAAGCTAGCTATGACAAGCTCCTCTAGGAGAAGAAATGGTTCCAAACAATGACACTTAGGAGATCCCAAAATGCCACACACTTCCTCTCTGAGTCTCCATTTATGCTGGCAACTTTCCTCAGGTGGACCATCTACACTCGGCACCATGCTGACTTAATTCAGCTGGTGTTAGGTTGACCACCAGTTTTTAGTCCTTAACAGTACCTTTCCAGCAATTTTTCTCCTCTTGGCTGCACAGCAGTATGTTGTCAATGTATTGCAGGAGGGTACATTTGAACTCTTTATGTCTAAAATTTGCCAAGTTGGCAGCTAATGCTTCCCAAAAGATGGTAGCAGAAGTTCTTGAAGTCCCGAAGCAGGCTAATCCAGGTAAATTGTCCCTTTCATCCCATTTTGGGTTCCTCCCATTTGAAGGCAAAAAGGAGTTGACATATAGGTAGCACTTGCAGGCAGAGGATAGTATCTTTTAGATTCACACAGATGAACCAGGCCATGTCAGGTGGTAGCAAGTCTCAGAGAGTATAAGGATTTGGAACAGTTGATGACACAGATCTTGGATTGGGGAGTAATCTCCATTTGCTTTTTTCACTGGAAGCAGGGAAGCGTTCCAAAGTGACTGGCACTTCACCAAGATTCTGGTTTGTGTCAGTCTGGAAATGTGAGGTTAAATCCCAAGATGGGCCTCTAGCAACACGGGATACTGTTTGACAGCAATTGGAGTAGCCCACACATTGAGTGCATTTATCAGAGGGGCATGGCTGATGTCTACCCCAGGGTTGCGTCCTCTGCCCAGTCTTCCAGGAATAGCATTTTCAGGACCTCAGGACTGTGAGTAGAAGGTTGTCTGGTTTGGTGAAGATGCCATTAATCCTCATGGAGAATCATCAGGGTCATAATCAGGTCAAGATGGGGGCTGAGTGAGAGAGCCTGGCTTATTTGGTGTAAAAGGGATGGCAGACCTCAACTTTGAAAGGAAATCTCATCCTAGTGAGGGAATGGGGCATTCAGGAACATATAGGAATTCACGTTTGATGAGATAGCCTCTGAGCTCATAGGGTTCTCCTCTGACAGAACCTCTTTTCAGCAGCCAGCAGCCCCCATTGATTGGATTTGTCAGGAACTCAAGGGGACAACAGTTTGGGTGACAATGGAATGTTCAGCTACACTATTTACAATAAAAGTCATTGGTTTTCCCCCAATTTGAGCAATGACCACGTGCTCTCAGGGGCCCAGTCTTATGGAGCCTAGCCCATCCTACTTATCGTCACTGAAGAGTGAAAGTAGGGGTTCAGGAAAGCTCAGTTCTCCAGAAACCTTTTGGTCCTTCAAGCAGAGGGGGCATTGGTCTTCAGTGCCCCAGTTGTTTACATTGGGCACATTGGTTTTGAGCCAATGCATAAGGCTGCATGCCTATTTTGAATTGTAGTCCCTGCATGGTCATATTGTTGTGTTGGTCTCAGTGATGTGACCATTCCCACTGGGGCTTCCCAGGGAGCAATTTTACCATGATTGCAGCCAAGAGGGCAGTCTGGTATTGGGCTCTACAGTCTGCTTCACAATTATGTTCTTCAGTTTCTTCTTTGTCTCGTTTTGCACAAATCTTTTGGGCTATCTAGAGTAATTGGGTGGCATTCATGCCAGAGAGCTCATCAACTTTCTGGATTTTTCTCCAGATGTCAGAGGCACATTGACATGAAAACCAGATTTTATCATCTGCTGATTTTCTGAGGCCTCGGGATCAAACAGGGAGTAAGCTTAGTAGGCTTCTCATAGTCTCTCATAAAAATTTACAAGATTTTCATTAGGTTCTTGAAAAACCTTAGCAATCTTAGAAATATTAATGGGTTTCTTTCCACCTTCTTTTTATTTCTGACAGGAGGGCCTCACAATAGTGTTCTATGGCCCCATGCCCTTGTGCAGTAGTGAAGTTCCAGTTCAGCTGGATGTTGGGGAAGATAATGTTTATCCAGACATCTGGATCAGCAACAGTGGGTGGAACTCTGATCTGTAACTAAGTTTATTCTCCCTTGAAAATACAGGCACACTCTTCAGTACTTACGAATATTAGGAGGATTTTTTGGCAAGTGTCCCAAGTAGGCTGGCATGTTTGAAAGCTCAAGGTCAATGGATTGATCATGGCTTGGGGTTTTTCTGAATGGGAGGGAGTATGATGCTTTAACATGAAGAGATCAGTGGTGCTGAAAGGTTGATAGTAGAAAGCAGATGGCTGATTTGGTCCACCAGGATATCTCTAAAGAGGCATCTAGAGGTGAGACGAGTGGAGTCAGTGACTGATGGGACTTGATTCAGGTGGCTTCTGAGGACTAGGTGGTGCAGTTGGTGGAGATGGAGCAGAAGAATCAGGGACAATGGCTGGTGACTGACGGGGAACTGCCTCTTGGAGCAGTGGTGGTGGTGGTCCTGGCAGGTCTGAGTGATTACACAGATATGGAAGAGGAAAGGCATCATCAGGATCATCATACAGGATATGGGAAATCGTTTTAGGCTTAGTCCATGGGACCACATTTATGGGGAACTTATGATCTAGTTGATCAGCTTTGATTACCAGAAGAGTTCTTTTCTGCTGACAGGCACAAGCATAGTACTAGGACATGGGATTCTAACACAGTACAAGCCAGGAGTCAGTGTAGGGGAACTGATCATCAGCACGGTGACTGTTCAGCAAGGAGTCTGTCACTTTGTCCCAGACTCAGTGAATGACTTCCACATCTAGGGTTCCCTCTGGTGGCCACGCAGGACAAAGATGCAACTAGTTGACTTCACAAAGGTGTGGAGCTGCTGGGGTTTCATTTTTCACTCTGTAATCATGTGAGAAGCCTTTCCTAAAGTTTTCTGTCATACAGTCTAGGACTGTGGGCTTACTCTGGCTTGCACCCATGCTGACTCCCTACATCGTGTGTATGGTGCCCTTGATTGAGGTTGTGACATACAAAGGGTGGGTGTCCCTCCTGAAGGAGAGACCAAACAGTTACTTGCCTGGCCACTCTCCTCTCAGTGACATTGGGACCATCCAGTCTAAGAGAAGCATTGGTAGATTCTCCACTTTGCCCTCTCAAACCTCCGAAGAGAGTTTGCCAAGAGTACCAAGTTAGACCCATCAAGGGTCCTAACTGTGGGTTAGGACCCAATCAAGCTCCTTAACTCTGAGATCCCACAGGGGTCTTTCATCATGGAGCAAAGATGTAATGGTCTATTCTTGCACCATCCATTCACAATCAGTCCACACAGTCACACACAAGCACAAAGAGGTTAAAACATTCCAACTCCCAACCCCAGGAGCCAGGTCAAACTGAAATTGAAATTAACAGTGGAGGAGTGATCAGGTCCTCCTTCATCCACCCAGGGATGGACACTGATAGACTAACAGGGATGTCCCAGGGCAGTCCTACCTTATCTGAGGGCCCAAATTGGTCACATTCCATCTCCTTCTATTGGTCCAACAAGACCTCTTGATCCCAGACTGCTGAGGAAACTCTGAAATAGTTGGAGAGCTTGCCTTCTCTTTCACTGGACAGATGATGAGTTCCTATGGTGACCCCAACAGTCAGCGCAGTGTCTTCCCAGTTGGGGAATCAAGAATGTTGCAGAACTGGTACTGAACCAAAAGGAAAACACTCTGCACTAAGGAGTGGGAAAGCAACTGTTTATTACATTGGCAGTTTGGTGGGAATCAGTTCCAAATCACCAGCCCCAAATCAGTTTGGGTTTGGTTTATATAGGTTTGCAAGCAGTAAATACAGAAGCTGCTAAGTAGAAAGTCATTGAAATACATTAGAAAAACAGGATACAGTTTTAGGTGGAAAAACACAGACATTGTGACTGAACATGATCAGGTTGACCTGGGTCAGGTTATCTATGAAAAACAGCTGGACAGAGTCAGTCAAGGCTGACTGGGTTTAGCTGTCTAGCTACACGGTGGGCAGGATGAACATGTCTTGTCCCAATATGATATCAGGCTGCTAGTCAGTTTTAAAATTTCAGTCACACTTTGACTTCCTGCATATTTCACTCTGATAAAATCCAGCCACAATTCCATGAAGCTACTCAAGCAGGTTCATAAAGAAGCCCACATAGAGAGGAACTGTGGCCTCCCATCCAAAATCAGTACCCACCAATCAGTCTTGTGAGGGAGTCACTTTGAAAGTCCCATTCACCCTGCAAATGACTAACTAGTAAACATCTGACTGCAGCCTATGGATTTGCCCCAAGCCAGAATTGACCAGCCAAGCCATGACCAAGTTCTTCACTGACAGAAACCATGATAAATAGTAGAATTGTGATAGGGCATGGTTTTAGGGTGACATGCTACCCACAGTAAATAATATAGGAGACCTGGGTACTACATTAACAAATCCTGAGAAAAGAGGGTCATAATGTCATGGCCTCTTTCATTCAGCATTACTGCACCTCAGTTCTCAAGAAAAATATGGTTATAGATTGCTTTCTAGGACATCCTCCAGGTAAGCTGTTATTTTTGTTAATTCAATATATAAAAACAGGTTTAAGAAATTATTTTTAAATGGTGTTAATAACCAATTCTAAAACACAGTGTCTTTTTTCAGTTATGAATAATTCAGAAAATGTCAAGTAGTTGGAGAAGATAGAAGGAAGTTAGAAAAGTTCTGGGACTTACAGCTTTGGCAACATTGTCATGTCATTGCAAGTCATTTCTGTCTCTCCTGCTGTTTAAAAGCTCTACATCTTGAAAGGAGTGTATATTGACAGAGTCTCTAAGGAAAACAAAATTCTTATAACAATGATAATCATAATGTGATGTGATGAAATCCCTTTCCCTATAGTTTTGAAACCCAATTAGTGTAATATCTGTCTGAGAAAAAGGGAATACTTTCTGATGGCAAGGACTAAAATGGGGGTACTCTTTAAGTGCTACATGAGTTTAATAAGTCACCCTTGAGTTTCTTGGCATATGATCCCTAACTCTCACATCTATCAATCATCCTTGCTTGGACAGTAAATGGCAAAGCACAAGCCTCAGAGAATCACAGAATTAAATCCTGCTTCCACCTCTGCCTGTCTGTCTTTGGCTCTGCCATTGTTCTAGATTGAAGGATCTAAGTGAGCTAATCAGCCTGCACCTCCATCTTTTCAGCTAAAAAGAGGATCATAAAGGGAAAAACCCCTCTGACCATAGATTGTGCAATCACAAAACAGTATTCATAACAAATACTTTATCTTCATATAACATAAATATGCATTTTTGATCAGTCTTTTGGAATTTTTTAAATAGAATGAAAATTTAAGTAAAGTTGTGAACCAATTGTAATTAAAAAAATTTCTTCACTGTTTGCCCCTAATACTTTACAGCTGCATCACTCACAGCTAATTTGACTGATTTTGTTTGCAACTTGCCTTTCTTAAGTTTTTCCTTCCAGTTCAGTTTTCATGAAAATAATTCTATGTTCACAGTCATATTTCATTGGTTTATATAATCATGAATAATTAACTACATAACAGATTTAACTGGTATAAACAGGTTTGGAAACTACACAACTGTATACAACTACACTAACTGGAATAGAAGTATGCAAGCATACTAGAAGCTGCTCAAATCCTACTAGAAAGCAGCTTCCTTTCTGGTGTGGGAGTTAAAGTCAGAAAAACCTGAGCTTGCATGTCCCCTCTGTCTCTTGCTAACAGTATGCAGATGCTGCATCTGTGAATTCCATTTCTATTATGAATATAGAAGGGATAAAAATAATGCATAGAAAAATGACTAAGAACTTGTGCCCCAGATCCAGTCTATATCTGCCAAGCACCATGTGTAAGATAGTGAACGAGCTATTTGGTCTCTGTAAATCCCAGTTTTCTCCCTTACAAAATGACATTAATTGTACCTACTTTCTAGGGTTGTTTTAAAGGTTTAATGGAGTAACACATGTAAAACAATTAAACCCAGCAACTGGTAATTTGTGACACTAAATATTAATTGCTATCTCTTTTGCTAGAGTTTAAGCAAATTAAATTAGACATAGATATAAAGTACCTCATAAAATTTCCAGCTATAGCAGACACTTAATAACTAGTGATTATTATTGATATTAAGTGTTAATTTGGTAAGACTTCAAGAATAACTATTATTACCCTTGTTTTCATGGGTGATGTTTCATAGAAACTTGGTAATTTACTAAGGACATGAAATTAGTCCTAGAAATAACCTCTACACTGGGAATCCCAATTAAATTCCCCATATTGTATGCTAGCCAGAGAGTTCATCTTACCACAAAAAAGTAAGTCTTTATTCTTAGTAATTATAAGGCAAACCTCTGAAAGTCGAATAAAATACTACTTAATCCAGCAAGACCTTCAGGGTCATGGATTTATTCGAATAATCTGAATAGCAACTATTTTAATTTCTTCATCTATCATTATTTTCAAATGTAGGGTTCTATGTATAAATGTAGTACATTTTACAGGTTCATCATATTAGCGCCATCTGAAAGAGACAATATTGTCCACATCTACAAGCTTATCTGCAAAGCATAACTCCTAATTATACTGTTCTCTGTAAAATACACGGTCCTACAAATAGTTAACAGACATTTTGTTAAGTTACTTTTGAAAACAGTCACACTAAAATGATTGCACATTCTCACATTTAACCTCTTTACGGTGACCCACAAATGCTCATACACTTAGACTTACTCGACACTGCACTACAGAAGAAAAAACGGTTCTTGTCTAAATGTTTCTTCTGAGGTTACCATTTACTATTTAGGGGTCCAGGGAATTTTAGACAATGGTATCTCTTCAGTCTCAACTTTCAATAACAGCCCCCCAAATCAAAAAAGAATATAAACTGTCTTGGTAATTTTCTGTCCAGAGCTTAGAATACTCGCATACAAACTATTCACCTTGCTGCTCTTTGCTGATATAAGATTGATCCATCTGTCCAACTTGTCTTCTTATCATTTCTCATAAATTGCTTATGCTCAAATTAGCCAATAGACACTGTGCCTAAAACCAATAAGCACTGAAAGCAAAATATGTAATTAAGGTTCACCCTCCCTACCTCCGTGTCCACTGCGCAAGCCCTTCATGACATTTGGTGAAATTGTTGCTTTTAAGTTTGCTTTGTGACAGAGGATTTGGTGATTCTTGACCCTCGAGGGTTGTTCTTTGACCCACCACTTTTCTCCACCATCTGGCATGTTTACTTGAAGCAAACGCCTTGGGTCAGAGGGCAGCACAGACATGTGGAGGGACAGCTTTGTCATAAAAGCAATAAAGAATGAGAAAGTGCTTCAGAATCTCTCTGTGCATTTCCTTCAGCTGTCGAGCACAATGAGGTAGGTTAGTCATGTAGCTAAAAACAAAACAAATAAGAAGTCAGTTACCACTCAGCCCAGCGGACTGGTAAAATGCAAGATGCCCAAGTTCAAAATCAGAGTTCTGTTTCCTTTTCCATTTCTAAGAGATACTTTTTATGCTTTACTGGCCACATTACTAAATAATATGTTACCCCAGACACAAGGGGGGATGTAGTTTATAGGCTAAATTAACCAGATTGATTATTCAGCAAGAGTGTTGAGAGTCCAATAATCCTCAAGCAACAAAATTAAAGATAGAATACAGTAAGGAAGTAAAGATCAGGTAATCAATTTTTTTCATATCCAGGGTCCATATTGTAATGAGACAATAATGATGATTTTATTTCTTAATAATTGTAGTGTTTTTTGAAAAGAACAATTGAGAAACAAATAGTGACTTCAGTTATGTGCACTCATTTTAGACCCCCGAGATGAGAAACTAGACAATAAACTGCCTCCATTATTTTGCCATTTATCCTGAAAATGAGGACCCACTGGATGAAACCATAAAATTTCTAGCACAGGAGTCCCTTATCAAAGACCTCAGGTTTCATTTATAAGTAACTATTTCTGGCTCCCTTTATATAACTTTCTTGGATTCTGAAGGTCTTTTAAAAGTCTATTTCTTTTCTTGACTTCATAAACATTACCAGTGAGCTTTTGTTGGTCGAGATGACTTTCCTGCTGCCATAGGACACATCATCCTCTCCAACTCTGGAAGGTATAGAGTGATGAAAGAGGCGAAATCTGATTCACAAAAATCTCAGTGTTCTGCTAACTTCAACTTTCTGATACTTACCTTTAAACATATCAGGAAAAAAATTCTCTGAAACAGAAATTCAAAAATAATTTCTGTTTATATCATTCTTAATGTAACAGGGGAAAATTGCCCTGAGTCTTGAGATGAGAGTGATTAATGTGTAGAGTTAGTCAGCAAAAGAAAATGGAAAGGGATTTTTTTCCTCCTTAGGAAAAAAATAATAAAACAAAGGAAAAAAGATTAAAGGAGACCTCCTTCCAGCCTGATTGTCAAGGGGTAGTTCTTCAAATTGTGAATACGCTTTGATCCTGAAAACTGCGTTTTCAGTCTTTGCCAAGTTGGTAAAAGGGCTGTCCCTTGTGGAAAATTTTCTCATATGGAGCTTTTCAAAAAAAAATTCCATCTATCAAAATTTCTATCCCTCCAACATTTCTCTTAAAAAATTCATGGCATTCTCTTTCCAATTCTAGTCTTTCTGTAAAGAGCAGCTATTTGCCCAAGTTTGTCCTTGCCAGTTTCAGAATTGATCATACTATAGATAATTTATAAGAAGACATGAAGATCATACTAATGTGTCCACTTACAAGCAGAGAAGGGATTCCTGGGCTTCTTTTGAAGAATAACCCTTCTAGTGAAGTTTCTCCATTCATATTTAATAGACTAGTTCATACAAAAAAAAGAGCAGGAAGAACAGGGACTTCAGAAATAGATAGACTAGGGCATGAGTCTTACTGGAGGAGTGACCCTGGGCAAAGCATTCAACCACTTTGAGTCCCAGTTTCATTTTTGCAAAAGCAAAAGCAATACTATTCAGCTTTTAGGATTATCACAAAGATGAACTAAGATAATGTGGGTCAAAAAAGCCTAGAGCGGGGCACTCAAAAAATGTTGTTTTTATTAGATATTAGTTTTATAAAAGAATTTATACCTGTTTCAAATGATGGCTAAACTCAAATTTGTCCATTGAGAAAAATGCCCTTTTCCTTGAGAATGATGACCTCAAGCACAACACAATTTATCCTGCAAACTGTCTTTCAATCTGAGGCCTTTTTGAGCAACTTCTGTTTCTCAGCCAATACACTGACAAGATTTCCCCTACACCAAGTATAACCCTTGCTATATATTGTTCTTTCTTAGGCAATAACTACACTTGGTGGAGGGTGAAAAGTGGATGTGGTAGAGGAGACTGGGCCTGAGAAATCCAAGAGTGGTGCACTAAGAAATGCCCTCAACTGTCTTGCTAGAGAATGCAGGATTAGCAGTGAAAATGAAACACAGGAATTCTGAAATATAACAACTGGATCCAAAGCTGTACAAGAAGCCAATATTTTCAGGACATTAATTAGGGAAGAATAATCGATGTATGGAAAATTATTCATCTCTTTCACAATCTTATATTGACTTTATGCTATTATTCCTACAACCTGTACAGGGACTCTCAAGAGTCAAGGCATTCTTCTGCTGTCATTTAGTGACCTTGCCACTGATCCACACTCATGGGAGGATCTTATTCATACTCATGATCCCAGGTTCTACTATAATTATCAGAGCCAGGTCTAGAAAACAATGTGGCCTTTAGACTTGGTATGGAATACCAGCCTTTCTTCTTTCCAGATCTGTGATACCGGACAAATTTTGCTATAGTTTTGCATCTAGAATGCCCTGCCACAGCCCATGTGGTAAAGTCTGACCTTCAGCTCAATTCTAATAGAAGGTGATGGAAACCTTAAAAAGGTAGCGTATAGGAGAAAGTTTTCAGTCATGTGGGAAGTAGCCTCAATGGAAACTAGGGAACCCCAGTCTCTTTCACATTCTAGCTATGAGGTGAGAAATTTTCCAGGTACTTCTCACCACGGGTTCAAAGTGATAGGACTGACAACCATAGACTCAAACCATGAGCCAAAATAAATCTTTCCACTTTTTAAGTTGATTATCTCAGGTATTTTGCTACAATGATGGCAAGCTTACTAACACACCATCTCTAAGCCTCAGCCTCCGTATCACAAAAGAAAGAATGCAATGCCCATCTTACAGAGTTCTGAGAGAGTGAGATAGAATAGAATAGGTAAAGCTCAGGTGAGGTCCTTATGGGTCTGAGTCAGAGGAGGATCAGAATGACAAACCCAGTGTACCTGCCATCACCTCCCACCTCTAATAGCAGCCTTCTGAGACCTCAAACCACATTTCCTGCTCTAAGGATTTTGTTTTGTTTTGTTTTCTAAAAAATGTTTCAAAACTTCTATAACTATTAATTCATTTAAAGCTAACAATGATCAAGTAAAAAAAGGAAATATCTGCAGTGCAAGGCATTTAGTAGGAAGTAATTTGCCCAAGGTTTCGTACAAACAGAAAATAAAGATTAGAAAAGTATTTGAACTATCTTCTAAGAGACATAGAAGGTCAAAATATAATGTTTCTTTCTATGACCAAGTGCAAACTGAGAAATACACAGTAGAGTCAGAGAGATGGACTATTGATAAAGAGGAAAGCAGGAAGAAGTTACCTGGGGGCAAAGAAATAGGGTAACCTGAATTTCCTGAATTGAATTTACCCTTCTCCCAAAAGAACTATTGGCCATACCAAAATGTTAGCCTGCAGTAGTGTGGAACAGTTGCAACTACAGGTTTTCTTCAGACGGATCTCAAGAATAAGGTGGCAGATTTCAGGTAAAGAGAAAGACTGAAGCTTGAACTTCTTTATCCACACAGGGTATACCAATCTTTTCTTGTACTTCTTGAAGAGCTAGGGATCAGTTCCAGGGCCTCATGTACACTAAGCAAGTGCCCTACCACTGAGCTACATCCACAGCCACAAGGATATCAGTATTTTTAACAGTTGGAGAAGAAAATGGAGTTTAGGTTTTATAGTAAATAAAAATCATTAATAAATTAATCTTATTACTAGCACTTCCTCAAAGTGGTGATACAAGATATGGTACTAGTCTTTAAAATGGTGTTTCAGGATTTTACAATTGTAAACTTAGCTTTTATGCATTTTCAAATTTTCTATAATAAATATTATTAAAACAAAAAAGAAAAGAAAAGAAGTGCAAGCTAGCTAGTGATCAATAAATGCCTATTGATTATCTACTCTGTGCCAGATATGGAATTAAAAGGTATTTAATTCAATAGGACTCTCTTCCTAGTACCACTTACAAGTGGTTATGGGAAGGAATACTGACAAAATAAAAAAAGAAGTTATTGACATGTTATAATTGTGAAGACATTTTGTTTTTGTTTTCATTTCAACATTCTCTTATTCTTGAACACAGAAACACCTTATATTTTCAATTTTTATAAATAGATATTGTATTTTCACATACAGTAAAGCATATTATCACTGACTACTATATTTGAAAGGCTTATAGCACTTTTTACTGACAGTATCTCTAATTTTCACAACAGATCTGCACAGCAGAATAATAATGTAGACATCATTATTCCCGTTGTGTAGTAAAGGACTGAGGCCCAGAGAGGTTGTGGCATTCTCAGGGTCCTTTTTCTATCAAGCACCCTCAGTATATTTTAAAATGTATTTCAATTTACACAAATGCAAAGGCGCCTATCTATTTCATAAAGCAAGGTACACCTATAAAATCATACAGGCTGTTCAGTAGACCACAAGGTTTTAACAGCATCCCATATTTCTGTTTTGAGTCTCTTGCCGCTTGGGTAAACATTGTACTTTTCATTGGATATACTGTAAGTCATTAAAGTCAGTAAATAGCAGAAATGAATAAAACAGCAACTTAGATATTTTTAACACCTCTGAGTTAAAACCACTTTGCAGTGGGGAAGAAGAACAGATGCCCGCTTCTAAATGTGAGAGCCACCAACTGGGAATTTGCTAGTTGTAACTGCTGCCATCTGTTTTCCACTGTTCTTTTTACCTGCCTTTCTTACATTTAGTATTTGAATTCTGGGCCATGGGTTCTTAGTGCAGGCAGGGGAGGAGTAGGAGGGACTCCAATTTGAAATTTTCCCAGGTGCTCTGTCTTGCATTAAATCAGAGGTAACTTCTGAGAAGGAGAGAGATATCACGAGGGCGATTATTCAACAACTGCATTTTATTCTTCTATACATTCTTTGTAGTCTTATTTTCATGTGCATTTTTCCTATGTAATCAACTTCCTGCTTTTCCTAAGGGCTTTACGGAAACGCCTTTCTGATGCCAATTAGGGCACTGCTGTGTGAATTAGGTTCTTCCCTGACTGAATAAATAATTTTCGTCAAGCGGCACATACATTCAGAACTCACTTGATCAGCACTTAACTAGTATTCGGCACTAGTGTGCTGGGCTTTTTCCTTAGAGTCAACATGCTGAGGGAGACAGTATTTGTGCCAAAGGGAAGCAGATAAAATAGACAGGTTAATAGGACTATAAAGGACAATAAGAGACTGTTCCAGTCCAGCCTTCTGCCTTAGTCGAATTGCTACTAAACCACACTAGAAAGAAGAAATCTGCCCTTTTCTTTCAGGAACATCTGTAGGGGAGGTTTCTCAATGTTTGATTATAATTCTGAGTGACATATGTGCATGTGCATATAACTTCTGGCTAAAGGCCAACCACGAACAAGAATAATCATCCAACCTGTAAATGAGCTTTCTTTTTAAATCTGCATGATAAAAGTGGACTTCTCATTTTCACAGAAGAATAATAGACTCAGAGAAATTATGTACTTTGGTCAAAGTAGCACAGCTAGTTAATAATGAGATCTAGTACCAACTCTAAATCTGTCTTTCACCCAAAGTAAAAGAACGCTTCAATAGTTAGGGCCGTGAGCTTCACCTTTCATTTCAGACTCTGAGTCAATCTTAAATCATACCAACTAAAATGCCATGACAAACATCCAGCATAACCACACCAAACTAGGGCATGAATTCCCATAGTGTTATATTGAAGACAGAGAACCCTAGTTAAGAAAAGACATTCTTTCTAAAGAGCAAAATACAGGTAACAACATAACATTGGTTTATTTGGAAGTTTTTCAACAACTACATAACAAGTGCTTCACAACACCTGTAGAAAAATGAGGGACATCAAAAAGGCTAAAGGTCAAGGAAGATCGTATCACTTGAGACAGTGTGAGATGCACTTAAATGGACCTTCTGATTTCCAGTGTAGACCAGCAAAGTGCAGGTGTGCACATAGATTCAATGACGGAACCAGCACTACTAGGAGATTTAGAGGAGTGGCTCAGAATAATTCTTTCCAACAAATACACGTTGTTCTATATTTGTGTCAATGAGCCCTGATAGGCACCATGGTCCCTGGATTGTCAAATCAGGACTACACAAACCAGATCCCCCTTAAAATTAAGCTTTGCTAACAATTTCAAAGAAGCAGGCAATCAAGGACAGATAAAACAGAAGTGCAGACCCTCACAGGTTTTCCCTCCACACCCTTCCTGCCTCCTGGACGAAGACCACTGCCCAGGGCAACAGTCTCACTTTCTAGATGAAGCTTTACAATTTCCCACCCTGCAGGAAAAGTTCAGTTCTGATGCATCTCTATTTCGCACCCTAGATCTAGGGGTAGCAAGTGATAGAAACCAAGCCAACTCCTTGTTTCTATGAAAAAAAACTTCAATGAAACACTGCCAGACCTACTTGTTTCAGTATATGTTGTCTATGGCTATTTCCCCATTACAAAGAGAGTTGAGTGTCAGTGCTACCCACATGATTAAAATATTGACTAACTGCCTCTTTCAGGAAAAGTTCATCAGTGTCTTCCCTAAAATGTTGTCTAACCCACGCGACAGTCTCCAAGGATTCTCTTTACTATAGGTCATCCTTGCCCAGGGACATCCTGCTAAGGGCTGGGTGTAGATGAGATCTCTTGCTCCCAGCAAGTATCATTATCCTGGAGATTAGACCAAGTCACTTGCCTTTTCTTTACCAGGGTGCATTTCTTACTCCTGACCCCAGTTAAGTGAGCAAATGCATCTCTAACTGAGATGCTATAACTCCTTCCTCTCCAGTGCAAAATGTCAATAAAGCCTGGTGTGCTCTCAAGGAAAACAAGAACAGAAGGGATAGATGACACATGACAATAACATACAGTAAACACCATAGCACAGACATGTATTTGGTGCATGAGTACGAAGAAGAAATCAATAATTCCAATTTGGGAGGGGAAGATAATAGAGAAATCAGGGGTTAGAAAAAAGATACCTGAGCTTTAAGATTCAAAAAGGGGGAGTTTAAAAAGGAAAAGCAGAAGGAATAGTATAGTGTGTGTGTGTGTGTGTGTGTGTGTGTGTGCGCGCGTGCGTGCAAGCATGTGTGCGTGTGTGTTCAGTAAGTATATTTTATGAGTAAGGAAAAGAGAGTCTGGAAGGCCACCTACAGATCCTAAGATCCCTGGGCTCTGAAGGTGGCAAGAAGGGACCAAGAGAGCAGAAATTAGAAACATCTGAGGTCCTAAATGCTGCACTCATGTGAAGAAATTTCCCTGACAGCAAACTTAGCTTGAGGAGGACTTTTTTTTTCCTTTTAAAAAACTTTCCATGTCTTACATTTACTGTACTTACTCTTGGTCACTGCATGACTCCAGTGAAAACTGCTTTAATACTTAAAGGTTAAGCGCCACAAACAAATTTTCCTCATGATGAGAGAAATGTCAGAAAAAGGAATTAATTAAAAGAGAAAATGACGTCCCTCAGTAACCCAAGTCCTCATCTGCAGTTAAATCAAGATTTTACCATTCTAAAATGTCAAATAGATCTCTTTTGACTCTTCCATTTTTTAAGAAAGAGTTACTTGACATAAATTAATAACAAAATTTCTGTGAAAAAGAATCTTTACTTGTTGAAGTAAAGGATTTCTCTCACAATGCCTATCCTAGAAAATAGTTGGATTCATTAAACAAAGAAAAAGAAAAAGAAAAAGGAAAATTCCACTCCAGAATCCTGTGTCTATGAACAGAAACTAAATAACAAATATCAAATCATTTTTTTTCTTGTTTTTAACTCTGTAGCATCTTTCAAGGAAAAAAAAGAGAGAGTTTTTTTTTTTTAAGTCCAAATGTAGTCAGCAGTTTTGGTTTTAAAATGACCTGCTTTATGTCACTAAGTTCAAATAGAATTTTGTATCCAAAATCATTGTGACTCTGATGTTGCAAGAAGTGCAGTAGTATTTCAACCAGCAAAGAAAATGTATTTCAAATACACAGACTCTATTGTCAAAAATAAATCCCCACAAAGAGATGCAATGAAGTTCTGGTAACTGATAGAGGAGTACATGTCTAGCAAACAGTGTCACCCTCGAGTCTAGGCCTTCCAGATCTCTGGCCTCCTCTCTGTTCAGGTGAACTCGGGCTAGAGAAGAGACCAGGGGACACTTCCTGACCTCTACTTCCATGGTGACTTCTGCTAGGACAAAGCATCTATCCTAAAGCTCAAGTCCACTCCCAATCCGTGTTGTTATCAGAAAAGGTTATGTTAAAGGCAAAAGCGGAACCAGAATCCTCCCTTAATTCTACAACAATCATCTTAATATACATCAAGCAGCTATTGAATATAGGAGGGACAACGGTTAGTTGATAAAACTAACTTATAAAACATACTATTTCCTTTCGAGCACATATCTGAAGCTTAGTGAGCTAAACTAAAAATGCTACAACCCTGCCCACTAACCGGCCAGTTGGGAAGCACAGATAGAAAACTGTAACATCAGACATATTCCAATTTCTGTCATGTGTCATATGGTGGCTAGAAAACCATAGAAAATTTCTTAAAAATTCTTCCTTAACTTTCAGAAAAGTAAACTTTTAAACCTTCCTTCTGCAAAATCTTTTAGGGATGAGCTAATAGTTTTTCTGTATCACAAAATGACTAAAGCAACCCTTGTTTGTAATAAAATTTAAAAAAAAAAACCCAAACCAGTTTGTCAATAAGAACAAATTCAGGAAGAAGCATACCATCTCCAGATATATCATTTGGGACCCAAGAAATGCTATCTTTGACATAAATAATAATTTTCTGTCATTTTTTACCTTGGCAGAAAGATTTTCTGTAGGTGACAGGAAACTGTCCTTGTTCACTGATTCAAAAGGTCTTTGTTTTAATCTCCAAGGTAGAAGATTCTTACATAACCCCAAAAGGACCAAATAATTTGATAGAGATCTTTTTATAAAATGTAGAAAGCCAATAAATATCTAACAGAATAGTTTCATAATGCAGAATACTACATCAATATAACATGACATTGTGGGGGGGGTGGGTTGCAGGCTCCTTAACTTGCTCTTTCATTGTTATTTGAGAATTTTATTGTTTGTTTTACCTCACATGGTCCTTTTATCCAGAAGCAGTCATGACAAACCTGACAGCCCCATTTCTGCCACATTTGTATCATGACTAAATATCTAAAGGAAATTCCAAGACCTTAAACAAGTTGGTGGGATGATATCGAAGAAACCCTAGTTTCATACCTCAGGTGATTCTTTATACCACTACATATATTCCTCGTCTTATTGCTTCTTTTGTGAGATCAAATGTGCATCTAATTCACACTAAGACTCAGTAGCGTTTCTCTTTCTTTCTTTTCATATATTTACATAATTATTTAATCACCCATTCAATATTGAGTTCTTCCTCTGTGCCAGGCAATGTGTTAAACAAGGTCACAGTGATAAAAGAGAAAGTTTCTGTTGGGCAGAAGTTTACTAATGACCAACTTGCCATGCCCCCGTTCCTTTGGGACCAACACTGACTTCGTCACAGAGCCTTCCTCTAGAGACTTGATCGAATCCAACCATGTTAGCAGAAGCCTTTCTAATTTCTCTCTCAACTGTTACTACTATAAAATTTGGATCAAGAATCTGCAAGTGGTCCTTGGTAAAGAGAGCAGTGATACCAACACAGTCAGGTGGGTCCCTATGTCCCGAGGTACCGTGGGTGACCTAGATACTGATAGGACTCTGGTCCCCAAATGGACCAGGATCTTTATGATTCTGTTTCCCATAAGAACTCAGGTATAACAGCAAACACATAAAGCACAGTGTAGGTGACCAGGAGTTGTGTCCACCCAGGTAAACTGACTTCCAAGGTAGTCCAGGCAGGCAACCGTGTGTCATCCCAAGTGTTTATGCAGCCAGATCATCTCCAAAAGTCTTTTCACCTCCAAAATTCCACAATTCTAACCTCAGATACTATGCCTATTTCACTTTAACAAGTAAAATTTTTACTTCAAAAAAAATTTCACAGTAAAAGAAAGGTTTTTCTTTTAATTTATGGTAGCTGTTCTTTTTTTTTTAATGGTACTAGGAATCGAACTCAGGACCTTGAGCTTGCCAGTATGGTAGCAGTTCTTAATTTAGATCAAGAACTGAATTAAATAGTTCATTGTATACTGTTTAACTCTGAAAATATACCGAAAGAAAACAGTTCACTCACGTAGTGTAACTTTAAACCCACAAATAGGTTGGTGGTGAGTAAAATCAATTTGACTCCTATCTGTCAATATTTTTCCTCTGTTCTCTTGAGTAGCACACACTGCATTGCAAAAAAGGAAACCAGCAAAAGATGATAGAGAATGATGTTGTCAAAACTCCTGCTGGTTGACTCATAGGTAGGGAAGCAGGTTTACTTATAAATCCCAGATAACCCAGACCTCAAATGCTCCACCAGCACCTGGATGACAAAGAAGTTAAGCCTTGTAGCAGCGGGTAACGGCTGTTTGATTTGAAAACAAAACCTGGAAAACAAAATAAATGTAGTGCTACAAGGAATATATAGAAATTTAGGAGAAGCTGGGCATGCAGATGCATGCTTTTAATTGCAGTACTGTGGAAATTTGAGGCAGGAGAATCTTGAGTTCAGTCACAGCTCAGAGAATTTAGTGACTTTAACTGGACTTTGAATTGAAATTTAAAAACATAAATTTAAGGGTTGGGGATGTAGCTCAATGTGAAAGCCCTGTCTTCAATAACGAGTACTTCAGAAATAAAAAAGAATTTAAAAGAAATGGAGTTTTTTTGGGGGGGGGTTGTTTGTTTGTTTGTTTGTTTGTGTTTTTGTTTTTGTTTTTTGCAGTCAATGCATTTAACTACAAATGAAAAAAATCAAATCTGAAAAATTAGCACATTTTAGTAAGTCAGTTACAGAAAAACATTTGTGCATGCATGTGCTTATATGTGTATATCATGAATATCTGTAATATATATTTAGAAATTTAAAATAAATATAATCCCATTTGGACTGCTATTCCTTCTTTTTTATTTTATTTTTAGTTTCAAGAGTTGAACCCAATGTCTTTGCAGTGAATCAAGTCCTTAGTCCTTTTATTTTTCTTATTTTGAGATAGTGTCTCACTAAATCAAGTTGTCCAGGCTAGAATTGAACTTGTGATCCTCCTGCCTCAGCTTCTCAGAGTGCTGGGATTATGGACCACCAAACCCAGGCTGAAAAGCTATTCTTTCTATCCCATTTTCTGCCTATTTGTGTTTCTATCTTTGCATTTTACAAATTATATTATTAGTTACATATGTAATTATTTAAATAAAAGATGTCACCAGGAGCTAGAACAGGTAAAATATTAATTCATTTGTTAACAAAATATAGTAGCTACACAATTCCCTCAAAAAGATCAGCCATTATTTTTAAAAAATTTTTTAAATGCTTTAAAATATTTGCAAAATATTTTTAATGTTTGAAATGAAAGTAATTAGCAAGTAAATTTTTAGACAATGACTTAGAGCTAGAAAGTTTTTTTCTAAAATACTGTTGTTTCAAATATACAGTCTGCCCAAAAAATGTATGTACACTTTACCAGCTGGCCATACTAATAAATGTCTGGAAGCTCACAGCCACCACTTTAGGCACCACTTGTAATTGTAGAGAACAAAGGTAACTTGTATTAATCTCATGATGTCTCAATAAATTTAGTAATAAAATATTTATGCAAATTTTTCTTTTCCTAGTAGATACAGTTCCCTTTTTTGTGGACTTCATGCATAGAGTCTCCTAAATGTATGTAACTATTATGTATCACGAACATATATTAATAAAAATAAATTTTAAAATTACTACTGCTTCAATAACTTGCCCTCTGTATTCAAAATACACCAGCTTCTGCCCTGTGAACTGAAGGGGCCCAAGACTTTCCTACAGTTGATTCCTTGCCCCACCTTCCCCCAACTCCAGAACCATTCCCAGAGATGATTTCCAAGTATTTTTTTCTTTTTTTGTTGATTTTTTTTCCTCCATATACCACCATTGATAATTATAAATAAGAAACTGATCATGCCAACCCCATCAACCCCAGTAGCAATCTTTCCAGAGCCTCTCGCCTGAGGGCCCACGCCCTGTATATGCACAAATAGGCAGACAGGGAGACAGAAAGAAGTCTGGATGAGATTTCCAATTTCTAAATTACTTAACTCTACTTGAATTTCAACAGAAAAAAATAAAAATGACAAAACTTCTGTTCATTCACTAGTGCAAGATATTGATTCCTAGAAAATTTCTTTAAATTTTTTTCTTGAAATATATATATATGTAAACTTTAAGAGATAGCAGCCATTACTTCAAACAATCCTTATGATTTAGATTGTGACTTTGAGCCCCTATATGAAAGATAAAGAAATTAAATGGAAATGCTAACCTGCAGCCCCCGACTAGTAATATTAAATTATTAATTGCAAGAATCATAGTATTTATTTTCTGTCCTGATGACAACATTCACACAATTGCCTAGCAGTGTTCAGACATTTAAACATATTTAACACAGAGCATAGCTCTCCCACCTGGTATTTTTTAATTTGTTGTGTCTTCTTTAGATGGATGCCATTGTCCAGTTTTTATATTTTTGCTACCTATGGTTCATAGAACCACTTTTGCTTGATTTATTATCTACCTGAGAACATATGTCCATTGTCTTGATGTTTAAAAGAAATTTGGTTGCATGTCAAAATTATTGAAACATGTAATCCCAGCACTCGGGAGGCTGAGGTAGGGGAATCATTGTAAGTTCAAGACCAGCCTCAGCTACAAAGTGAACCCAAGGCCAGCCAGAACTGCATAGCAAGATCCTGTCTCAAAAAGACAAAAAAAAAAAAAAAAAAAAAGAAGAAGCATTCTTTATTTCCTTCTTGGTCTTTGTCTTTCACTGAGCCTTGATATGGAAAACTCTGAGGCCAACATTATTTTTTATACATATGAAAGATTTGCATACTCTATTCAGACATACATAAAATTATTTACCTTCATGTTTAGTAACTTCAGAAGACTGTATCTTAGTAATGATTCATTTAAATTTTCTCTGGGACATGACAAGCATTTTAGTTCTCTAGAACATAAATCCAGTCAACTCCTCTGTCTTTTTCAATATCCTGTTCTCGGTGCCTAAAATGGTACATGATTTAAAAAAATTAGTGATGTAATTGTCTTTGAGTAAAACAGTAGTAGAGGTATTTTTACAACTTTCAGAAGTTTTCTTCTAGCATATCTTTAATTTTTTACTATTCATGTATCCTTTTTGTTGTTCTTCAGAATTACCAATTTTGCACCCATGTAAACTCCCTAGTATGTCTTCCATATTTATTAACTTTATTGCAGTTTTAATCTTTGCATTTATGTTTTACACATGCTTATCTAGCACACTGTTGTATCTTTTCATTTGTAATTTATGTATGTTTGTTCCTTTTCAGGTACTTCTCAAAGTGTATCTGGGGTTTATTTCTTTCCTCAGTTCTCCTAGCTACTTTTTTGGCTGCTGGTTAATCATTTGACTTAGATATCTAAAAAGAAATTTAGAATTCATTGCTTCCAAAACCTAATTTATAATCTACTCTCAGAATCCTAATTTTCCTCTGGTCTTCCCTCTCTTAGTAATGCCACCATTTATTCAATTCTATGAGGTTGAAATTTTAGAATTCTTTTAGTACTTTTCCTCAATCTATCCCCATCACCAATTTAATGCCCACTCCAGTAAATCCTTCCTATAAAACATGTCTTTGTTACATCTGCTTCTTTCCATCTGTTCTGCCTCCAAATAATCTTCACCACCAATATTTCTTGCCTGGAGGTAGGAAAAGGCCAGATGGTACAGTCTTGTAGCTTTATGGTAAGGAGTTTAAATTTCATTAAAATGAAAAACATAAGCTCAGTAGCTAAGCATTTTACATATTTTATCTCACTCAATCCTTTCAACCTTTGAGGTAAGAAAGCGCAAACCCATTTGGCACATACATAAATTGAGTCATTTCTCAAATCCACAGAGCTAATAAATGATGGAGCTAGGATTCAAACACAATTCTACTTGAATCTAGAGGCCAAAAATTTAATTGCTGTACTATGTTACCTTTCATTTGGGTGAGATCATAAAAACAACCATAAACACTAGTGAAGAATGTAATAAGCAGAAGAAAGTCAAGAATGTAACATTGGTGAACAACTGCATAGAAGTGTGGGAGAAGAATTTAGTGAAGGTAGCAAAAAGGTGAAAAGAAAACTTTCAGCATCATGGAAACAAAGAGAGGAGCTTTCCTTAAACACATAGCGGGGAGGGATATTGAGCAATGACACGGGAAATCTGTGACCTGTGATCATGCCAAGGGATATTATAATGAGGAGGATTTCTAGGAAACTATGATGGTACTAATGTTTTCTAAGTTACAAAACATTTCCATTGAAAGTATTTAGGAATAGTAGCTACATAATTTCAAAACAAATGCAACAAATAAGTTCTTTAAAAAAAATACTTAGCCATGAAATGAAGGGCAAAACATTATATCTAAGAAAGGTGGCAATAAAGAAAGAATAGCTAAGCAAAGAGAGAAATTTATGTATTCATGTGGATTTTATATTCTTCATCAGTAAAGAAAAAGAGCCTCCACCAAATGAACTAATATATCTATAACATACACAACCATTTCAGCAGATTGCTTAGTCTGATGCTCAGTTTACCTGTCTGGAAAATGAAGTTAATAACATCGATTCAGCTATCTTACAATCATGATAAAGATTATATGAGTTAATATTTGTGAAAATTCAGCAGTATTATGCAAATATAAAATATCATATTGCACAGTGCATATAAATATCAAAATTACTTCACATACATAAAAAATTTAATATATAGGTTTCTATTTTGTAAAGACATGGTCTTTTTATACAATGGAGTACTACTCAGTCATAAAGAAGGATAAACTTGAGACTTTTATGGGTAAATGAATGTAACTCAAGACCATACTCATAAGTGAAATAAACCAATCTCACATGTGTAAACATCATATTGTCTCCCTAGTATGAGCAAAGAGTAAATAAGATCTATTTTGTGAAGTCAATCATGTAAAACTACATCAGTATGTGATGAAAGATTTTTCAGTTCAACTATTTAACAAAATTAGCCATTAATTTCTTCAGAGTAGACAAAACCAGTCATGTAGCTAGTCCAATTTGGTTGAAAATATACTTAACTTATCAAACAATCTAAATTATTTTGTGTCCGAGTAATGGATGGAATGAAAATTAACATCAAACAATAAGGACAAACATTCAGCAAATTCATTACTTGAAATTTCACTATCACATCACTGGTAGATTTCAACAAAAATCACCCTTATTAAAGTCAATTTATAAATAAACTTGAGTTTCCTTACACATAATAAATTTTCACATACCTTCTTTTTGCAGCAATGATAAAAATTTAGTCATAACAAATATCTAAATATTTGTATTTATGACATTAAAATGATTGAGATAATTTTTATCAAAAAGAGTTTCCACAAACATAAATATGTAACAAAATCTAATTTTCAAAATATATTCATTGGTCTTTGTGGTCATGAATCCTAAATGATCTCTCCTAATAATTGAATACTATCCTGAATATACAAGAGGTTGAGTAACTTGAGTAGTTAAAATCACAATTTCTGGAACACAACAGACATAGGAAGTGTGATAAAAAAATACAGTGAATGAACTTTTTAAAAATTACAGTAAAAGCTATTGCCATTAATCCCTTGCAAAGTATTCCATCTCTCTTCAAACACATTTATTCAGTCATTCTTGCCAATTTTGCGGCAGTTCTGGAAGACTTCTTTGTGAGTGTCTTTGGTTGAACTTTCATGGTTGCCTTAGTGTCCTGAACTGATTCAAAACATTTACTTTCCATGGTCATTTTGGCTTTGGGGAAGATCCAGAAGTCACTTGATGCCAGGTCCAGTGAAGAAGGTAAATGAGGAAACAGCATGTTTTTAGAAGCATGCCTTTCCTTTGGCCAGCACTTCTCAGCGGCATTCACCACGTTTTATCACCCAACAAAAGACACTCATAAGAGAGCACTTGCACAACTGCTTCAGAAAGTAGCAAGAACAATGGAATAAGTGTGTTCAATGTGAGACAGTATTCTAAGGGATATTATGGCAATGTGTATTTTGTTGTTCATCAGGATTTTTTTTTTAATATTCACCATTTATTTTGGTCCAGACTCTTTACTTAAGGACTATTCTTGGAGAAGACTCAGCAGAGATCCATCAGCCACCAACACTTCCAACAAATTGAGAACTGGCTGGATCTACATGGGGATCTTGAAGGTAAATAGCAGCATCAACTGCAGTAGGTTATCTAAATCTTCCCTTGGTGAATACAGTACAGTATAGTAAATCACTCTTCAGATCAAAGAAAGTTTATTTTAAATTACAAAACAATTTTGCTGAAATTAGCCAGTAATGCATTTGATTTGCTTTAATGGATATTTTCATTTAAGGTGGAAATATGAGTTTATACAACACAGCTAAAGTCTTCAAAAGTTGGCAAGGGTGTGATGTGTGTCTCAATATGTGCATCTCCTACAATTTTATTGTATATATTTCCCTGGTGAATCTCTTTTTAAAGATAGTATGTTCAAACTTCAACTCAGTGCAGGCAAACTTATTTCAAACTCAGCCTTATTAGAGACTATTTCAATAAAGTTTAATTGTTTTCTCATTGTGAACAAGGTACAAGTACTTTGTCAGCAATGAGAAAAGAGCATTTATCTCTAGTTAGTAGAAAGAAAATTTCTGGGAGAGAAAGTTTACATTTTAGCAGTGGAAAAAGTGGAACTTGTAGAAGTGTGGAAGTTCTTAACATAGATGCAAATGGAGTGAATTTCAAAACTTCTGGAAGAGATAATCAGGCACGGGGGAGAGTGAGTCAGTTTGCCTCAGTGAATATTTTGAGAAAGTCTGATTGAGAGATTTGAACCGAGAGTTTTGTTCCTGTGCCTAAGTTAATTAGAGTTTCCCACAGAAATGTAAAAAATCTTATTTTGGTGGAAGTATTGTTTAGACAAAGTAAATTCACTGTATGATCAGTCCCAACCACAGGAGAACATGTTGGTGCTTAGAAACTGATGAGGGTAAAGATGGGAACATCGTTTAGGAAATGATCAATACGTGGGATATGGGTATGCGCTCCAAAGGGAAAGAAAAGCATTTAAGAAATGATCTTTTACATTTAATATCAGTCTAACTATGAAGTATACAAATAATAAGAAATAAAGTATTTTTAACCTTTCTCTGACAAAATAAAGTATTTGAGACTGATAGTCCCAATTCAAAAGACAGGTAAAGCTCAGAGCACAGATTAAAGGAAGAGACACCTCTCTTTTTTTCTTTTTGCATAAATAACAGGGTTTATTTTTGCTTTAAATGTAGAAGAGAAAGAAATTAGAAGCTACAGCTGGAATTGAAATACTGTAAAATCTGACAATTCAGAAAAATTCACAAAATAATAAATCATAAAATTTTAGACTTAGAATAAACTTTATAGCCTTCTAGACTGTGTTGGATACTTTCCCATCACTGGGGCAAAATATCAAATAGCTACAATTTAAAGAGTTTATTTTGGCTCACATTTCAGAGGATTCAGTCCATGGCTGTTGGCTTCGAGGCAGCAATAGGTTGGCAAAGAAAGCCGCTACCTCATTGCAGCCAGGAAGCATACAGGGACAGGAAGATCCACGGATAAGAATATGTACTTCAAGGTTATGCCCCCAGTGATCTGCCTCCAACCAGGTCCCATCTCCTAACAGCACATTTAGCTATCAAACTCATCAATGGATTAACTCACCGATGAGTATAATACCCCTGTAATCCAATCACCCTTCAAACACGTGAGACTTTGGGGAAACATTGTAGATCTAAACCATAACAAAGATGAAAGAATCAAAAGAATTTTAAGCTACTTTTATGTGCATAATATTCCCTTCCTAAGGAAATATGTCTTAGTGCTTGTAATAATAAATAAACAAACAATCAAACAACTGTTTTGCTTGAAGTAGAAGCAAAGATTCCAAAGCACCACCTATCGAATTCATCTTCCCACTTTCAGAGCAAAATTTAATGATCCCTGTTCTGTCTCAATATCTTTAGCTTGTGTATATAAAACTACAAAGAACCAGGAAGACCAACTAACTTATCCAAAGTAAAAAGCAAATACATGGCAGAGTCAAGAATAGGACCAGCTAATGAACATTTTGCACAAATTGTCTTCTGAGAAAATAGTCCATGAAGGTAAAATTTTACTGTCATCAAATGGAATATTGATCATATTGGAAATACTATAACATAATTTTAAACATAAATAAATATTAGTCAAATGAAAACTAGAAACATATTACTGTTTTCAAATAGCATTTAACTTGGTCTGAAAAAGTATCCAAACTTATCAAATGCCTTTAACTCAGCAACTATACCCTTAGAAATGCATCCCACAAGTACATTCTATATGTTATAAATATCTGAGCACAGTTAACGTTCATTGCATGCCATGTAAAGTAGCTAATAGCTCAAAATAGTCTTTATATTTAGACATAGATGTGACTTTTAACAGTTAGGAATGTCTAGAATGTTCCCCAAAAGTTCCATGTATTCACAAGTGGGGCTTTTGGAAACTGAGCACATCATGCGGGTACTATACTCATCAGTGGATTTCTCCATTGTTGAGTTCACATCTAAATGTCCTATTAGGAGTGAGGCCTGCTTGGAAGAGTTATGTCAGAGTGGGTGTGCCTTTGCAAAGTATAACTCCCTCCATGGCTCCTACATTTTCTCACTGCTTCCTGGCTGCCATGAGGTGAACAGTTTTCCTCTGCCATGCCCTTTCACCATAATGCTTCTGTCCTGGAGTCAACTGACCATGAACTGAATCCCCGACCCATGAGCCAAATTTAATCTCTCCTCAAGTTGCAGGTATCAGGTATTGTGTTCCAGCAATTTAAAAAAAAAAAAAGGCAACTAGTAAAGTAACATACTTAAAATCTAACAATATGAAAACATTAGAAGGATAGAAGTAGGCATCTGTGCCTAACAAAGTAACATACTTGAAATCTAACAATATGCAAACATTAGAAGGATGGAAGTAGGTCTTTATGAGTATAATATGAAAATATTACACAATATATTATTTAAGATTTCTTTTCAATAAGTTTTGATAGACCAAATATTCTGAAATGTCTTCATGATGCAAAAAAACAAACTCAGTCCTGCATAAAATGTATGATATTGATGGTGCTCCCAAGAACTAAGAGAAATGTTCCAGGAGAAGAAACAAACCTGTGAAATGAAATCTGACTGGTGAGCTGTAGAAGCACACACAAAAATTCTATAGTCCGAAGGTATTTTTGTCCCAACCAAGATTTCTATTAAAATTCGGCTGCAATGTGAAAGTGTTGGGAGGTAGAGCCTTTAGGATAAATTACTATCTTTCTTGCAAAACTGGATTAATTCTCATAGGAATGGTTTAATTCTCACAGGAGCAGATTTTTTATACCAGCACCCACAAGACTAAAGCAGGTGACTCACCATGAGTGCAATGCCAAACTGGGCTACGTGGTGAGTTCGAGGCTAGCCTGGATACACAGCAAGACTCTGTCTCAAAAAGAATAATAAAGTAAAAACTAAAACACCCAGATCAGATTGTTATAAAACAGGTCAATTCATTTGTTCACGCCCTTTCCTCAGTACTCTTGTATACACCATCTGCTCAGTTACAATGCAGCACGAAGTGCTCACCAGGAGCCAAGCAGATGCCAGAGTACAGTCTTTAATGTCCCAGCCTCCAGAACGTGAGCCTAAGCAAATCTTTTTTCTTTAAAGATTATCCAGTCTTGGGCTTTATGTTACAATAATGAAAACAGACCAAGACAGCACTATAACCAGTAGATACATGCCATTTTGAATGCCAAAATTAAGAAATAATTGTCTTAACTCAGAGACCAAAGGCATAACTTAGAGACTATCAGGTTAAGATGGAGATCATAGAAGGGACTGAAGTAAAATCAGGTTGGCAGATGCCCATGGCTCCAGAAGGAAGTATTTGCAAATGATTTATACAGAACAGCACTAGTACATTCAACCTCTAGATCTCTAACAAGTGAAAAGAAGCTATATGTAATTTGAAAAAGACCAAAAATACATTTTAATATATTAAAAATAATGAAATGGATAGACTTCTTTAGAAGAATAGAGTAAGAATATCTTTACAAAAAAGTAATATACAAATGATATAAATAAGAAAACATATCATCATCTCAATAAATGCAGAAAAATATGACAGAACTCAATATTGATTCATAATTTTTAAAAACTTGCAATAAACTAGGAGTAGAAAGAAACTTCCAAGGGCTGATAAAAAGCATGTATGAAAAACCTACAACTAACATCACACTAATGAAAGACTGATTATTCTAAGAGCAAGGCAGAGATATATGCTATCCTTTCCATTATCATACCAAACAGTCAAAACAAGGCAAAAAGGCAATTATAATAAACAAGAAGACTACAGATTAAAAAGGAAAAATAGAACTTTTCTCTATTAAAAATCAAGATTGTACAGATTTTTTAAATCCCAGAATATATCTTTTCTTTATAGATTTTTCTTTTGTTTTTTCTTTCTTTCTTTTTTTTTCTTTTTCTTTTTTTCTTTCTTTCTTTCTTTTTTTTTTTTTTTTTTTTTTTTTTTTTTTTTTTTTTTTTTTTTTTTTTTTTTTTTTTTTTTTTTTTTTTTTTTTTTTTTTTGTCTTGTTTTGTTTTGTTTTATTTTTGTTTTAGAGACAGGGTCTCACTATGTAATTCAGCCTAGCTTTGAACTCACTGTGTAGCCCAAACTGGCCTTGAACTCATGGCAATCCTCCTGCCTCAGCCTCCCAGGTACTGTGATTACAGATGTGCACCACCATGCCCAACTCTAAAATATAGTTTAAAAAGCTAATAGAACTTATAAATGTAGTTTCAGATACAAGGGTTATATGCAAAAAAAATTAGTTGTATTTCTATATATTAGCAGTGTGAATTGGAAGTTGAAATTTCATAAGTACCATTACAATAGCACTAAAATATTAAATACTTAATTATAAATCTGACAGTCTATGTACAAGATCTGTATGCTAAAACTATATAACCTGTTTTGTTTTCTAATTCAAATGCATAACCAATTAACCACTTTCATGGCCTTGAAAACTTGATATGTTTAAAACACCATTTCTCCTTATACTATTTATAAATTCTCAAAATATCAGGTTAAGCTGATTATAAAATTTATATGGGAAAACAAAAAAATTAGCCCAAACAACTGTAGCTTGATCCATAAAAGAGAAAAATTGATAAACTAGGTTCTACTAGCATTAAGAGCATTTGCTCTTAGAAAGACCCTGCCAAGGCAATGAGGAGATAAGCCATGGCTGGAAGAAAATGTTTACTAATCACAGTATGGTACAGGATTTGTATCTGTGCAAAGAAACCTACAAAACTCAGTAGGAAAATAAACAGTTAACTAAAACCAATATGCACAGTGCTGAAAGTACAGCTCAGGAGTAGGATATTTGCCTATCAGGTGTGAGGCCATAGGTTTAATTTCCACAATTACAAAACAAAACAAAACAAAGAAAGACAAAAACTTCAAACAATTCACCAATGAAAATAAAAAGGTGACAAGCAAATAAGTGAAAAGATTCTCAAGATCATTAGTTACTCCAAAAGTATAAAGTAAAACCCCAAAAGATAAGTGTAGAATAAATGAAATGTTGATGAATTGCTCGTGAGAATGCAAAATATATAGTTCCTTTGGAGATACATGCTAAATCTTATAAAGATACTTATAAAGTTAAACACATAAACCTCATGATCCAGAAATATCATTTGGAGGTATTTACACATGTAAAATTAAAAATTGTACTCATCCAAAAACATTTGTACTAATGTCAAGAATTGGAAGCCCAGCACTTGAGAGGCTGAGGCAGAAGGATTGCTGTGAGTTCGAGGCCAGTCTGGGCTACATAGTAATCTCAAGGTCAGGCTGAACTGAATAGCAAGACCCTGTCTCAAAACAAAAACAAACAAACAAACAAAAATTGGAAGCTATTCAAAATATTGCTCAGCTGGTGAATTAATAAACAAACTACCGTACATCCTACAGTAGAATACCACTTAGTCACAAAAAGAAATGAACTACTGATACAAAAAAAGCATGGAAGTATCTCAGTTGCATTACAAAGAACAAAAGAAAACAGGCACGAAAGTCTATATGGTACCAAATTCCATTCATATGACAGTCTGGAAAAGGAAAACTACGGAGACAGAAAACAGATCAGTAGTTACCAAGGGGCAGGGGTAAGAAAAGAAAAACAAAGGGCCAAGGGAGGATTTTGAGAGGTAATAAAAACATTTTAGATCTTGATTGTGTATGCCTTTGTCCAAAACATCACAGCACTGTGCATAAAAATAGGTGGGATCTATTATATATAATTTATAATTTAATTTTGATAAATTCAATTTCAAAAGAATACACCATTATGTGACAAAACCACTTTAGAAAGGCAATGACAATGTTTAGCACATAAATAATCATAGGGAGCAGAAAATGGGACAAAATATCAAAGTAACATGATCCTATAAGTAAAGATCCACGTCTTCAATGTAATGTAGATTCACTAGTGTTTAGTAGTTATGCTTCATTTCTTGTATATTCATTGCATAAGTTCTTTTGTTTTTGTCAAGCATTATTGACTTTTTACACAGAACAAAATGTAGTATCCTTTAATTAAAAAAATGAACAAAAACAATATATTTATTTAAGATAAAACGATTTCTTGCTCTGACCATGTTAATTTCAATGGCACACACATTTCTTTCAAATGAAAAGTAGTTATGTATTTGTATTACATAAAACTTCATTCTAACCCATTTCGTATTAATTTAGAAAGCTTTAATCCCTGAAAACAAACCATTCTATTTCCTATTTTCTTTTTCTGTTCTATCACCTCCATTCTAAATTTTAACAAATCCAGCACAATTTCAATATCATGTGCTACTGTAGAATTCCTAAAACTTGACAGTCTTCTCTGAGGTATGAATGTGAACTGCATATGTAATGTTCAATGTCTTCACACAGCCACACCAATCCAAGAATTATCATAATTCACTGATCGTGTATGTATTTTAAAAGAATCCTGCTCAGTCATGCAAAAATTCTCAGTGAGATTTCTAAACCCTCCAACTCTTTGAGTAAATATTTCATATACTTTTTAGTAGGGAGAAGACAAACGTGAATCACTTTCTTCTTAATCGTCAGTGTTTGACTGGTAAATATGCACATGCAGTTGACATGCTGCTCTGCCACTCCCTGCTCAGAGGGTTGGAAAAGCAGCTGTCACCCCAATACGAATGATCAGATCAGGGGAGCAATCGGGCCAGGAATGCACAGATTCCATTATCTTATCAGCCTTAACCTAATCCTGCCATCCCACTGAGAAGGGCTGTTAGAGGTGGATCCAGTGAGGCCCCAGCTGCAAGTTTTCGGTTAGTTTTCTGTTAGTTGCCATCAGCGACAATCCACTGCAGGGTCTCATGGGAAGTGCTGGTCCACAGCTTTCATCTACAGGCGTTAAATCAAGCAGTTATTTTTTAAGTCTTTGGAAATCTTTTTCCCTCCCTTCTCTTTTCCAATATCTTTAAGATGACTTATGAATATTTTTCAAAAGCTTTGCTGACAATCGGTACAGATTTTTATCATGGACTAAAATCCATCCAAGTTTAAAAAAACTGTTCAAGACTATGAATGATTGGGGAAAGGGACTGTGCAAATTAATGTATTTATTACAGTTTGTTATTTAACTAACATCTTTCTTTACTTTCAGCTAACAGCTCACAGGGTTGCAAAATTATTGCATCTGCTTGACTGTGATGCTTTGTCAATAGAATAAATAAATCTTTAGGCTGTGCTATCAACCTACCTTAAAACACTATTGTAGTTTCCTAGTGGCTACACAGTCAAAGGAACTGTGTAGTCTCATTTAATCTCTTTGACTCTTCAGAGATCTGCATACCCTACCCATCTCCATTACCTCAGGAATTATGATTGGATTTAACCTTCTGCTCATTGAATTAGTGTCAGCTATCATTCTTCGCATACATTTGTTAAATTCAATCTCTCCTATAGGGGAATGCTGGGCAGAGAAATGATAAGTGTATTAAATAGGCAGAGAGGGAAGACTGCAGAAATTGGGACTTAGAATCACTGTGCAGATAAAGAGAAGTAAGTTCATGTTGCTGCTTCGTTTCTTTCCAGGAGGATACAATCACAGCAGGAAGTATAAGCCTTTATAGTCAGCCTTTCTGAGTGTAAGGAATACTAAGTGACTCGGGACTTTCTTTTCCCTCAAGTGAAGAATGTGTGTGTGAGTGTGTGTGTGTGTGTGTATGCGTGCATGCAAGCGTGTTTTTTTAAGTCAATGTTAGTGCTACTAGGAAAGCAACCATATGGAAAGCCCTAAAAATTCAGGGTTTTCGGTTAATCCTCAAAAAAAACAAAACAAAACAAACAAACAAACAAAAAAAGCATAGGCGGTAGCTGTAAACACTTCTATCCAGCAAAGCTCAGCATCTTTGACTGCTGGGTCAGAAATCAGGTGGTCAAATCCTGCTCGGCCACATGGCTTGCAGTATGGAGCCACTCCTCATCTGCAAAAGTCCACAAGTGGATGAGTGGGTTTGCATTGTGTTTTCTAAGAAATCTCCATGTCAGTTCCAGGGCTACACTAGAAACAAACAAATATTTGGAAAATATGACAAAACATTTTAAGTAAAGGATGGGCATAATTCAGCACTTGCCTAGCATACACACGATCCTGAGTTCAAACCCCAGCACGACAAGAATAAATAAATTAAAATAACATTTTAAGTAAAAATTAACAAGCAGAGATCTAAACATATTTGTCAACAGAAGTAAGACATTACGTTATTAAAGTCAAAAAGGAGAATGCCAAATTAGGTTTAATTGAATTCTAAAGAAATCTGTTTAAAAATAGCCCTCTCAATTTATCAACTTTCCCCAAAAGAAAGAACAGGCCAATTTCAGAAGATTTCAGGACAAAAATATCAACAGGATGAAATACACAGTAGCCAAACACACAGAAATGTTATCCTGCATGCCCAGGGCCTAAAAGGAATTAACAAGCCCAGTACATAAATTAAACAACAGGACTAAATGAAATTAATGTAGGCTGCCTTTCATTTCATTTCCTTTTTAGCTTGGATTTCTAAAAAATTGTTTCCTCAGGGTAAAACGATGTGTTTTAGCTTCAGGGAGAGAGTGTTTGGCACCCTAATAGAATGTTTCTTAACATTATTTGCACCAGCATTCCTTAATGTAGCAAAACAGCCTGAATCTTTAAAAATTAAAAAAAAAAAAAAAAAAAAAAAAAAAAAAAAAACAAGCAGTCAAACAAACAAAAACCTAAGGCAACTTCTGACATCAGACTTTTAAAGAGATGCAAAACCACATTGCCAATATGTATATGTAGAGAACAACAAGCCAAGAATAGGAAAAGAGTCAGAAGGGAAAAAATTTGAGTTTTATGAGGTAACAGGCTAAGCACAGCAAGAGAGATAAACCAATTCTACTCATACCACTATGATAAAATAATCAACATTTTTCTAATTTTTGTTAGGGGAAGTAGGGGCCTCAGAAATGATACGAGCTGTATAAAATTATTTCAGTATTTTCTTTTTGCACCTCTTCACTATACGATTGAATGGTAAGAACCGGGCACAACAGCATATTCCTATAATCTCAGCTACTCTGGAGGCTGAGACAAAAGGATTGCATGTTCAGGATCAGCTGGGGCAATTCAGCAACATCCTGTTTCAACACTAAAAACAAAAAATGAATAAAAAGACTGGAGATCTCAGCAGATAGTATGTTTGCCTAGCACACAGGACATATGAAGCATGGTGCTAAATTGGTGTCTATAAAATTAAGCCATACAGAAATGTATGGCATAGTCCCAGCACCATATTTTAAAAAAAAAAAAAAGACTGGTCTACCAAAGAACCTGTACATCATGGATGTACATCATGACAGGGAAATTAGAGTCAAAAAACAAACATATAACAAAGTACTTGTTCATCACTAATAACAAAAATCTGTATTTAACAAAATGCTATCATTTTTCATTCTTAAAAATAACAAAGATTACTATAAGGAGAGAGACTAGCAGTATGATAAATCCATAGCAGGAATAAAAATTGGTATGACTCCTTTAGAAAACAATTCAACAGAGAGAAGATCCAACCAGAAGACAAGCCAGTCTTCCTGGTAAGTGGCACAAGTGGCGTGGACTCCAGGAATAGAAAGATCAGCACCTCTTGAGAATCTGCCATGCTGGGTCAGGGAAGATCCAACCAGAAGACAACTAGCCAGCCTTCCTGATAGGCAATGCAAGGGGTTCCAGGAAGAGAGAAGTCAGAACCTCCTGTGAGTCTTCCAGCACACAAGTTGAGAATCAACACACACACACACACACACACACACACACACACACACACCCCAGTAAGTAATGTGCTGGTTCAGAGGACCAGCTAAGTTGATAGCAACTAAGGTACATACAGTAACTAAATGCTTGTATCATTTGGTTGATTTTGCAGGCCTGCAACCAGCAATCTGAGCATCTCTTGGGAGGATGACAGTAGGCAATGTAGGAAATAAGGGGGATTTCCTTCTATCTTGTCTTTGAGGCCTAATGTTGTTCTCACTGTTTTGCTTTATGCAATATTCTGTTTTGATTGGTTTTATTCTGTTTTGTTTTGGATTTGATTTTGCTATACCTGATGGAATGGGCAACTATTGTGAAGATAACAAGATAAACTACAGTAGATATT
>RJWM01008740.1:0-71382 GCA_004363535.1 Dasyprocta punctata
TTTGAAGTCCAATATTGTTCTCACTGTTTTGCTTTGTTCTGATTAATTGTTTTGCTTTATTCAATATTCTGTTTTGATTGGTTTTATTCCGTTTTGTTTTTGGTTTGATTTTGCTATACCTGATGGAATGGACAATATTGTGAAGATAACAAGATATACTATGGTAGCTCTTGTTGTTTTCCTAGTATCCTGCTTTGAAGTTCTGTGCCAGTTTTGCTGCTTGATTTTGATTGACTTTGTTCTCTTTTGTTTAGTTGGATTTTACTATCTTTAAAATAAAAAACCCCAATTTTAAGCAAATTAAGACTTCAATCTTTAGAATAATGTTGAAGTTGGGCTAAACTATCTCAAAATCTATTTACATTCTGTAAGTAATCTTTCTGTATAACACTGCCAATTATGAGCAATGCTATTATTTATATAAGGTAATTGTTGTATGTTTGATTTTCAACAACCCTTTCCTTTATAGGAAATGATAAGGAATCAAGTCAACTGTGTAGGCTATAGTGAATGGCAAGATAGGAATTTTTAAATGTTCAGACATCTACTGGGAGTGGTGGTGCATGCCTTTACTCCTAGCACTTGGGTGGCTGAGGCAGTGGGATCAAAACTTTTCAAGGCCAGTTTGTACTACATATTAAGTTTAAGGTCAGCATGGACTAGTAGTGATAACCTGTCTCAAAAAAGCCAAAGATAAAAAACAAACAACCACAACAAAAAATCACACAGTATGGAACCTAATGTAGCTGGATACTGATCCCAGCAGTGACACTCACTAGATGGGGCAATATTAAAAATTCACTTAGTGCTTCTGAGCTCTAATTCCCTTATCTGTAAAACTTGTATGATGATACCTGCAGAGTTGTGTCAAAATTAGAGACAATTTACAGCTGTAGGGAATTTCAGGTTATTATTGGTATTCAAAACATTTTATCATCATCGTCAGTGGTATCATTATCATTGACATTATTGGAATGCATAATATTAATGGTAGAGGGGTAGTTGCTATAATCCATTGTTGTCTGCTAAAAAAGGTTAAACATACAAAAAATTAGTTCATACTTTAAACATTGGGCTAGAGCTGGTTACATTCATTCATCCAATAAATTTTCATCGGATATCTATTTTGTGGCACTTTTTAGACATGGATTAACAAAAACAAAGTTTCCATGATCATACAACATGTTAGTGAGTGTGACAAAAGTGAGTAATTAACTCTAAATCATGCCTGAGTGGTGGGGGCAATGAAGAATGATGAAGCAAGGTGTAGGGAGAGAGTGTGGGTTTGCAGTAAGGATGAACTATCTCATTAGATGACATTGAACAGAGATCTAAAGGGTCTGAAAGACCAACACTTCGGGGAGCACATTCCGGGGGAAGCATCAGAAGCAACTGAATGACTTCCAATGCAGATTGCTGGGCCTCTTTGCCAGGGTTTCTGATTCAGTTGGTCTGGAGTGGGAACCTGCATTTCTAATAGATTGTTATGTAATGCTGATGCGACAGAGCCGCCCTGGATGCTGCCTGCATGTGTGTGCCATACATTAGCCAGCACTGTTCTAGGGCCTCCATAATAAAACACCATTGCCACAGTTTGGACTCATCCTCCAAAGATCTATGTGTTAAAGGCTTGGTTGTCAGCTTGTGGCACTACTGGGAGGCGGTGGAATCTTTAAGAGATGGAGACTCAAGGAAAGGAGTTAGGTAATTGGTAATGTGTCTTTGAAGGGGATATTGGGATGCTGGTCTCTTTCTTATTCTCTTTTTTTCTATCTCAGTTTCCAAGAGATGAAGACTTTCTCCATCATGTACTCCTGCCATGATGTTGCCATAGGCCCAAAGCAACAGGGTCAAGTGACCACAGACTGAAACCTCTGAAAGCATGAGCCAAAAGAAATCTTTCAGCCTTTAAACTGATTTATCTCAAGTATTTTGTCACAGTGCTAGAAAACTAACTAACAGTCACAGACTAGGTGGCTTATATAGCAGATATTTATTGTCTCATGGTTCCAGAAGCAACAAATTCAGTATCAATGTGCCAGGCACTTTAGTTACTAGTAAGACTTCTTCTGGCTTGCAGACAGCTGCCTTCTTGCTGTTTTCTCACATGATCTTTTCTCTGTTTTTGCATAGAGACAAGGGGAGAGAAAACACTGTCATCTCTCCTCTTCTTTTAAAGGCACAAGTTCTATTGAAAAAGTCCACTTTTATGACTCCAAATATAGTCACGTTGGGGGTTAAGGCTTTTATGCATGAATTGGTGTGTGTAGGGGGACACAATTCAGTCTAAAAGAAGCAAGGTATGTTGGTGGCTTACCAAGCTGTCTTTCTTGAGCAGCATACCACAGCGCTCCAGCTCTGAACATGACTTCTGGGGCCTGAGATGTTGCCATGCTTCATCTGACAGTATGCCTGCCATTTTCCGGCTATTCTGAGACAGGCACACTGTGCTGTCTAAGTGCAAGGGCTGCCATTTGGGCAAATGGGCTTGGTAATCAAGGGCATCATGGGGTTCTTTGTAAGGCCTTCATACGAGTTTGGAAATATGTTTCCTTTTGAAAATGCTGGAAAGAGCCTTTTGGAAATAAGTGCCTTTGGAAGATGTTTACATCAGTGGTGAACAGGGAGTAAAGAATTGAAATGTAAGTACCATTTGAGGCTTGGCTTATGCTTTCTTTTCTGTTTTTTTTTTTTTTTTTTTTTTTTTTTTTTTTTTTTTTTTTTTTTTTTTTTTTTTTTTTTTTTTTTTTTTTTTTTTTTTTTTTTTTTTTTTTTTTTTTTTTTTTTTTTTTTTTTTTTTTTTTTTTGCCATGAAGCACAGTGCCATGGGCGCTGTTCCTTTTTAGGAGAATGATGCGCCCTCATCTACATGGCTGTCTCACACCACTGCACATTGTGCCGGAAAATGGCATCAAAATCAGCGCTCACGAGCCACATTCAGAAGGAGAAACACTTGGGCTAAACCTGTCACAACCAAGTAGGAGAAGGATATATTTTAAACGCTGCAGAAATTGGATTCTATGATTGATGCAGTTGAATTTAGATAATTTCATTTGTCCCTCACGAATGCCATTTTTCAAAGTTGCACTTCCTTTCGATTTTAATTTTCTCTGTCCTGTCCTCATCTTCATTTTCTGTTTGCCCTTAATCCCTTAATATTTGCTTCTTATCTTTGCTTGACTGTTCAGAATACTTAATATTTGGAGAAACTCTTTTTCAATTAGGTCTGCTATCTGTCAGGGAACAGTAAATAAGCATAGTATTATAGATTAGATTCTAAAAAGGCTATTTAAGTCATATTGGTGTGATTCATATTAATATTTGAGATGCCAAGGGGCTTTCGAAGCTCTAGAACTACTCAGAGGAGACTGTAATGTCTTAATCCTTGAAATGTGGATGAGGAAGGAGAGGATGCTTTCTCTTTTACATGAGCAAAACCTGTTTTTACAAGGACACTCAGAGTTGTGGGAACACAAAGCATAAAGAGTGGAAGACACTTGTGTTTGTGGGTATATTTTCTATTTGCCTTCTCAGATTTCTAAAGTAATGCTAATACCCGCCCACTTTAAAATCCATGGGGGCTTCTTCACAAGCAATTGCAAGCTATTTTTAAACAAGTCAGAGCTAGAGTATTAAACATGGCAAATAGCTATAAATCTTGGAGAAATAGCTTATGGGCAAAGCTGAGGATATTTATGTGGTGGTTTTGGTTCCGGAATCCCTATATCTTAAGGCATTTGAATATTTTTGGTTTACAAAATACTTCCACTTGTTTTTTTAATGTTAGCAGTGTCTACATTTTTATAACTCCTACTAAGGTATCTTGTGTTCATTACTGTCTCCATAAAAGCTTGTGATTTGATGGCAGTGGTACACTTTATGAGCTGTCATCGGCTATGCTACATATTATGTTAAGGCGAGTAGGGAGATGATGAAAAACAAATCATAAAGTTGTCCATTTTCCTAGACAATTTTACATCTGTTTTCCTCATTTTTAAACATTCTAAATGTTTAAAATATGTTTGGCAAAGTAAAATGGTTGCGTTGCTTTTTCATGCTTGGAGCAATTAAGAACCATGATCTTATCAAAATGTACATTTTTACAGTTTTTCTTTTTAACCAAATATAGTAAAGAAAAGAGTGAAATGTTCATTTCTGACTATGCTATGGACAACCTCTATAACTCTGAGCCGTTTCTGAGTTTCATTCTCTGTTAGAAAGGAATAATATTACTAAATTCCATAGGTTCAGATGTAATATGGACTCTAACAAATAACACAATGAGGCAATGTTGTTTGTACTTCTCAGATTGCCTCTATGGGTGACTGGGGTACAGTCTTTATTGTAAATACATTGGTATTTTAGCTTACAAATCTATCCATGCAGCACAATCCCAAGTAGACCTGATATTCTTTAAGAAAATTTGGTGCAAGTGAAAGGATCATTGTATGGAAAGCTAAATCTAAAGACTTTGATTCACTTGTGTAGATAGCCTATACTTCTGCACACAAATGATCACCATAACCAAAATTAAAAGTTAAATGTTAAATTGTGATCAAGTGTTTATAATTAATATGATGGTTAAATGGTTAATGGCTTCACTTACAGAAATCTTTAAAATCTATCCTAAAAACTCTTAAATTACAATAGAGAAAAGAACAAAGGATATGAATAGGTAATTTATTAAGCCATAAAATTAATGGCCAAGAGTGGAAAAAAAAGCCTAATTCAATTAGCTACCACAGACATACAAGTTAAACTCAAATACCATTCCTCTTTATTAAATGGGAAAGATTAAAAAATATAATATTTAATATTTCATCATATATTTAACACTAATGATGGCCTTAGCACCTTCAGAATGGTGCTGAGGTAGCACAAGAAGGAAAACTTCTTTGGATATATGCATTTTGGAATATGGAAAAATGTATCATGTTCTAATTACCATGCTGGGTAAAATGGCCCTGGGAAAAGAGACTGATTTTGGATAGTCCTCCTCAGCTTTTATTCTCAGTGGTATCTTGACTTTGCCACCAACTTGATCCTAAGGAGACTGTTACTTTCTTAAACTTTCTGAGCTTTTTTATTTTTCTCTATAAAATGAGGATCATGGATAATTTGCATTTATTGTGAAGATGCAGTGAAATTTTAAAAATGTTTCTAGAAGAGAGCAGCTGCTTGAGAAAGTTGATATCATAGAAGCAGAAAGTAGAGTAGTGGTTATCAGAGGCTGAGAAGGACTAGGGGGAAGGGAAGTGGATAATAGATAGTTGGTGGGTAAGGTGGGTGTAGGCGAATAAGAAGAATGGACTTCTAGTGTTCTATTGCATGGTAGTATACCTATGAATGACAACAAAATTAATTGCATATTTTAAAATAGCTAATAAAGAGGATTTTGGATTCTCTCAACACAAAGAAATGATACATGGTTGAGGTGATGGAAATACCAATATCGCAATCTGATTATTATACATTATAAACATGTATTGAAAGATCACATTGCATCTCATAAATATATACAATTACATTCAATTAAAAATTTAAAAAATGAAACAAATGCAAAGTAGTTACTTAATAAATGATGTCTATTATATTATTTTGGATTTTTTGTTTTAAAATGAAGAAAGAATAAAAAGGATGATACAGAATTTCAAAACAATACTAGGACCTTAACACTGGTTAATATATTGTGTATTGTTATCTTCAAAGTAGTTGTTCAGGCATGAAAAAAATAATCAATCAAACAATGAAAGCACAAACTGTTCTTTTTGATGAACTAATGGAGATTAGTAGTATAATTATTTATCTTGCATATATATAATATATAATACATATTATATATTATATATAATTTTTCCCCTTCTTTCTTTCCTGAATTTTTAAAAATATAGTTTCAAATGCAAAATTTTAAAATTTGTATTTTGTAATGTTAAAGGTTTTATCACTCAGAGTATAGGGGTCAGATGCAAATGTTGGTGCAGAGCTGGCCAACCCCAGGGTGCTTTGACAGGATGATTCTGGATGCCTCTGACTTATCTACAGTGAGGAAAATTTTCCTTTTCTAGTAACCAACAACTTGGAACTGTTTTTCTTCCCCTCAGAAATCTGTATTGGATTTTGCAGCATGGCACATTAAACCTATGAGAACAGAGTAGAAACATAGAGGAGACAGAAAGCAGAAAACAGAAAGGAGAATCTTATAAAAGAAAAAGAACCTCACAGAACAAAATCCCCAGATTCCCAGGATAATGGGTCTAGTCTTCTGTCTTGGTTACTTTTCTCTCATTGCTGGGACAAAATACCCAAAACCCAAATTGAAGGAAGGAAAGGTTTATTTAGCTTACAGTTTTTGGAGGTTTCAGTCCATACTCAGCTGGCTCCAAGGTAGGGTGGGCGAGACTAAGGGGCAACATGGCAGCTGTGCCATAACATTCCACCCCTGGCCCCGCAAAGACTCATGCACATCCTTTATGCAAAAGACATTTAGTTCATCTCCAAGAGTTGCCAAAGTCCTAAGTTTCAGCATTGCTGAAAAGTCCCAAGTTCCAAGTCTCCTCTGAGATCTAAGGAAAACCCTTAGCTGTAACCCCCAGTACAAATGAAAACTGAGTTAAACACTTCCAACATACAATGATACAAAATAAACATTACCATTTAAAAAGGTACGAATGAGATACAAAGGATTGGAACCAAAACAAGTCCTAAATCCAGTAGGACAAACATTAAATCCCGGAGTTCCACACTTAGCATCTGAAGCAATCTGGTTGGGAACTCCAAAAGGCTTGAGTGATTCCACCCTGATGGCACTTTCAGTGGTTATAGCTCACAGGGCTTCTCTTGTAGGCCTGCTCTGCTCAATCCTCACAGCTTTCCTTAGATAAGCCACACTCCTGGCTTTTCCAAACTTCTGAGTTCTCCACTGCACCTTTGACTTCACACTCACAGCTTCATGCACTGCCCTCTCAAGGGCACACTGCATGTCCTCCCAGGCCTTCTGAAATCTGGGTGGAAGCCTTTTTAACCTCAAAACTCAAGCATTCTGTATGTGCTTAAAACCAGCACCATGTGGTCTGCTGCCAGCTGGAGCAGGCTTTCCTCTCTCTTGGCTGTAAGGGTTGAGTACCTGGATTGGTGAACACTCTGAACCTAATTGTGAGGAACAGTTTATGTCAACACCATTCTGGAACCTTGTATGGCTGTCACCATTTTGGGGCCTCATGTGGCTTCCACTGCCATTCTGGAACATGGTGCTCTGTGGCTTTCTCCTCTAAGCAAAGTCTTTCACTTTTGCAGTTTTGGGACTGCAAAGTATGGAGACTTGCTGCTTACTGTGATATCTTCAGGCCATCTGTTTTATTTCTCTGTTCCTTCTCAGTAGTTGAGGTCTTAGTTCTATGTTTACAGTGCACAGCTTTCTGACCAAACTCACAATGATTTGAATCATCCTGCTGGGCTCTTTGATCTTCATTCATGACATAAACCTGGCTAAAAGTCCCCAACAATAGCCATGCCATGGCCTCAGCATTCAACTGCCTTGAAATTTCTTCTGCCAGATTAATCAATCCACCTCCCTTAATCTTAGTTTCAGGCAAAGTCTCTGGACATGAACAGAATGCAGACAAACTTTCTGCCAAACCATAACACACATCTTCTGGGGTCCAGCTCCTAATGCAGTCCTTCTTCCCAGAAGAAACCTTCTGAACCTGGCCTTTACCTGCATTCTTTCTATTAACCTTCTGGTCTCCTGAGCTCTGACCAGAATCTCCCATACAGAACAGCCTAAGGCATTCCAGTGCTACCATTTCAGGGGACATCTCCAAACCTTTCCAACCTTTCCTCTCTTTCCCACAAGCCATTCCCCAAGGCTCTTGAACCACATGATCAGGTACAGTCTCAGCAACAACCCCATTGCTCTGGTACCAAATTATATCTTGGTTACTTTTCTCTTGTTGGTGGGACAAAATACCCAGCATGCAAAATGAAGGAAGGAAAAGTTTATTTAGATTGCAGTTTTTGGAGGTTTCAGCTGGCTCCAAGGCAGGGTGGCATGGCTAAGGGGCAACATGGCAGATACCAGAAGCAAAAAGAGCAAAAGGGAAAAAGGGGGAAACCCATGCCTCCTTCCCTCCCTTATATTGTATGCAGCTACTTGCCCCTGGGTGGGTATAGCACTCACACTGTCAATCCCAGCACCAGACAATAATCTAATTAAAAATGCTAGATTCAGCCACATCCATGACTGCATGAGATTTTGGGGAACACCCAGACACAAACCATCACACTCACTAAGAGGTATCCTGACAGAAGCCAGGAATGCACATCCTAGGTCATTGGTCTGAGGACACTTCCTATGTGTTGGCGCCATGTGCAGGCTGTGGGGAGGAGAGCCAGATGCCAGCCCCTTCCAGCATGTGGTCTGGGAAACAAGAATAGCCATCCTTTAATAAGCAACTGGTTGATTCAGAGAAACACAGGTTGAGATGATGGCTATTGAAGAAAGAAAAATGCAATTTAATGCTTGTAGTGTTAAGTGCTTCATTGACTTTGAAGGCTTAAAGCTGGTAGTCCGATAATCTATTTAGAGAATAACAACACACAATACAGCATCTATGGGACATCTTCTTAAGGTGGTAGCCATTGCTAATTCCTTATTATCTTGTTTTAAAGTCCTGTAAGATTTCATTGTTTGGTTTGGTTTGGTTTTATTCTGTTTTGTCTTGTTTGATTTTATTATATCTGATGGCATGAACAGCTATTTCAAAGATAACAAGATATACTATGGTAGCCATTTTGGATTTACTATTATCTTGTTTTGAAGTCTTATATTGCATTCATTGTTTTGTTTTTGTTGGTTCTATTCTGCTTTGTTTTGTTTGATTTTACTATGTCTGATGGTATTTTGAAGACAACAAGAGGCATTATGGTAGCCTTTGTTGATTTTCTATTGTCTTGTTTTGAAATTTGATATCATACTGTTTCATTTTGATTGGCTTTTTTCTGTTTTATTTTGCTTAGTTTTATTCTCTTTAAAATAAAAAAATTAAAAAATACCATATCTTTTTTATCCATTCTGCAGTTGGTGGGCATTTGAGTGTTTCCAAGATTTAGCTATTACAAATTATGCTGCTATAAACATAGGTGTACATATATCGCTGTGGCATGATGTTTTCAGTTTTTCTGGAAAAATGCCCTGAAGAGGAATAGCTGGGTTGAATGGGTTCTGTAATCCTACTTTTTGAGGAATCTCCACACTGATTTCCACAGTGGTTGCATCAGTCTACACTCCCACCAACAGGGGAGAAGAATTTCTTTTTCCCTACAGCCCAGCCAGCATTTGTTATTAGATGATTTTTTGATAATAGCCATTCTTTCTGGAGTAAGGTGGAATCTCAGTGTTGTTTAAATTTACATTTCTTGAATAACCAATGACGTTGAACATTTTTTCATATATTTACTTGCTGTTTGTATTTTTTCATCTAAGATGTGTGTATTCATCTCAGAGGCCCATTTTTAAATTGAGTCTTTGAATTTGATTTTTTAAAAAAAATTCTTTATATGTTCTAGATAGAAGTCCTTTGTTTGTGGAATAGCTGGCTAAATTTTTTTCCCAAGGGTTTTCTTTTCACTCTGTTGGTGATTTATTTTGAGGTGCAAAAACTTTTTAATAAAATGAGATCCCAGTTGTTGATTCTTTGAAGTATTTCCTTTGCAGTTTGTTTTTCGTTCATGAAGTCTCTGTCTACACCTATGTTTTCAAGATTTCTACTTACTTTCCCTTCCAATAGATTTAGTGTTTGTGTTTCAATATTTAGATCTTTGATCCATTTTGACTTTAGTTTGGTGTATGGTGATAGACATGGACCTAGTTTTAGTCATCATCATGTGGAAAGCCATTTTTTCCAGCACACATATTAAAGAATTTATCTTTCTTCCAGTGAACATATTTGGTCCCTTTGTCAAAGATAAGGCGACTGAGTGTGTTTGTAGTTAAATCACACCAGTTTTACTCCTCTGAGTTCTTGCCCAACGTGTGATAGCTGGAGATTTCTAGTGCCTGGCTCCCAGAATAAGGAGACAGAATGTCTTGTCATAGACCCTTGGGACACACAGCTACAGCAGTGACAGTGATAACTTAGCCAAACTGACTCTATGCCACTCCCCTAGGTCTGAACTCCAGTTTATATTTTCCTGCTCGTCCTATGTCAGAAAGATCAAAACTGGAGCATTTAGGTTCAGGCTTTTCATTAATTTGTTTTTAGGTGGAATAAAATACTATGGTTAGGAATGTTCTGTGCTGGAGTAGACTGGAATTTGAAAGTAGGTATAGGATTGGACATAGAGCTACACAGAGCCAGCTCAATAGCCTTAGGTAAGTGACTTAATGACTGTGAGTTCCTTTCCTCCAACTATACATGTTGGCAATGTGAGGGATGAAAAGGAAATGACTAAACATGGCTCTGGTCATCCTGAGCACACAGTAGATGTAAAATAGGGGAACTTGTCACCATTATGTACTTTTAAGCCAGAGAGACCTAAATTTACTACTTCTGTCACTTACCAGCCATGAGACCTTCTGCTAGGGCTCAGCAGGCTTTCTGTAAAGAGCCAGGTCATAAACATTACAGGATTTGTGGACCAGGGTTGCAACCATTCAGTTCTGCCCCTGTGCTGAAGCAGCTATACACTATACATAAATAAAAGGCCATAATTGTGTTCCAATGAAACTTTATGCTTTAGCTTGTATAGACTGCTATAACAAAATGATATAAACTGGGTGGCTTATAAATGACAGGAATTTATTTCTTATGGTCCCAGAGGCTGCAAAGCCCAAGATAAACTCACCAATAGATTCAGGATTTGGTGAAAGTCCATTTCCTAGTTCACAGATGGTGCCTGCTTGGTGTGTCTCACATAATAGAAGTGGGTAGCTGGCTCTTGGGGGTCTCTTTTATAAGGAAACCAATGCCATTCATGCAGGTTCACTCACATGACCTGATTGTTGATTGCAGGCCTCATTTCCTAACACCATTAGTCTAGAGATTAGCTTTTAACAAATGAATTTGGGGGTGGGGCATGAACATTTGAATTACAGCACTTCATGCACTTGAAATTTGAATTTTATATCATTTTTATATATTTCACAACATTCTTCTTTTGATTCATTCTTAGCTTTCAGGCCAAATAAGAACCATATAGTAAGCTCATTTGCCCCTAGTTTGTTGGCCCTCCCATTTAGTTTAGTTCTTCACCTCCCTAATGCTCACCATTTCCCCCCATGAATAGAGCTGGTCTGTATTTCAAAGAGGCAAAGCATTTGACATATACTATGTTCAATAAATTTCTGTTGCTGTTGTTACTATTATTAACAAAAACTGGAGAGCCATATGCTGTAATGGTATTTTTACTGTTTAATAAGATTACAATCTCTTTCTTGAGCTTGTCTTATCAAAAGCAGTTGAATGAAAAGCAATTTAAAAATGTCATTGATAAGCTTCTCAGCTGTTGTATAGTAACACATTTACCTGGTCTTTCTCCTGGGCTCTTGCCAGGGAAGTTTTAACTCTTGGAGTTTCCCAGTTCATAAGAGAGGCTTTGTTGCTGTTTGTGGACCCCTGGGATCACACTTGAGTTTATGTTAAAGAGGTGACAAATTGGTGAGTCCCTAACGCCTGAAAAACCAAAGCTGTGATTGAAGGGTCTGGGCTTTGAGCCATGTGCCTGACAGCACCGGCCCAACCACCATGACCTTGAGGAAGTTAGAGAGGCTGGAGGTCAAGTACAATCACAAGGCCAGTGATTCTCTGGTTGGTAATCAAACATCATGTGCAGAGGGGACACAGCCTGAGGACATGGAAGCTTTGACTTTGGGACTTTCCTTGTCCTTGCTCTGTGCACCTTTTCATTTAGCCTATGCCGATTTGTGTTGTTTTCACAGGATTAAGGACTGCATAGAGAACTGGGAAAGTATGATTTTTGGGCATCACTATGGGACTCTAAGACTTTTACCAGAGGTCCTCATCTTTTGAGGACTTCAGCCTTAGACTGAGAATTTTACCATGGATTTTCCTGGTTCTGAGGCCTTTGGACTTGGACTAACCATGTTAGTGGCATTCCTGATGCTGTCACAGGGTTCTCAGCTTCTATAACTGTATGAGCCAATTTTCCTAATAACCTCCCTCTTATTTATCTGTGTTTATAACTATATTTACCTTCTATTGGTTTTGTCTCTTGAGTGGAGAACCCTGACTAATATAGTAAGGATAATACTTTTCTGCATTCTCTGAGTCATTCTAGCAAACTATAGAAGCTGTGGGAGTAGTGGGGATTCTTGAATTTATAATCAGTTGGTAAAGTGTGGGTGGCCTTGTGACCCTGGAGCTTATGACTGGTGTCTGAAGTTAGGGTTGTCTTGCAGGGAGCTACAATGACTTGTGAAGTCTGTTAGCAACTTTGAATAGCAACTATGAGCCCTTAATGTTTGAGATGTATTTGCACATCACCTAATCTGAAGTCTGAGCAATTCATCTATTGTGCCCAATTAGTGAAAGGTATAAAATAAGGCAAGATTTGAAAGGACTCTTTGAAGCTGGCGTTCTAAAAATATACATGCCTAAAGTGATCAGCTTAGATTCATTTGAAGATATATTGCTGCTCTGAAGAAAGCAATGTAAGATAGCCCAACAGGGAAGGTATGTGTTTTACAGGATGAGCACCTGTGACTGATGAGAAATAACTGTGTATACATTTATTGAACATAACTGTGCCTGGCCAGGAATACATAACAATTCAGGGTACTTAGTCAAATTTAAATTTTAGAGTACAAAACAAATGGTAGTGCAATGTAAATTTACTCCAAATGGTGCATGGGATTTGCCAAACAGGAAGAGGATTGTTGCTGCTTCACACTCTTGTTTTCACCTTACCTCATATCTTAGTCACTTTCTCATGGCTGAGACAAAATACTTGAGACTTGCAACTTGAAGAGGGAGAGGTTTATTGCAGCTCTTGTTTTCTAAAGGTTCCAGCCCATAGTTGGCAAGAAGCCATTGTGGAAGAGCCTGGTGGAAAAAAGCTGCTCATATCATGGTGGATGAGAAGCAGAGAGCAAAGGGAGGAGTGGGGGAGGAAGGTAGAACCTTCTAGGCCATGTCTCCAATGACCCACCTCTTTCAACCAGACCCATCTCCTGACTGCACATGCAGGTATAAAGTCATCCATGGACTAATCCATGACCCAATTACCTCCTCTAAACTCCCTTCTATGATCACATGAGGCTTTGGGGGAATGTCTTGGTATAAACCATAACTCTATGAAAGAAAGAACCACTTGGAGTCCCTCCACCCATCTCCATTGTGAGCCCCACACCAACGTCAAGGGCAATGTCAGGGGAAAATCTGTTCAGTTCCTTAGTGGCAGCAATGCACTTTGACACCATGGGGTGGTGAAAGGCACTGCCTCCTCCTGAACCTAGCCACTACTGACTGGTTCTTGCACTTCATCTCTGTTGTTGGCAAGTTGGTCGGAGGCCCTGGCTTACTGGACAGGAGGACAGGTAGCTTTCTTGACATAGGAAGAAGGAGTTTCTCTTGGGCAATGTGGAGTAGGATACATTCTCCATGTCTCTTCAATTTGGCTTTTGCCTAGCAGGTGTCTGGGCCCCTAGGCTGCTTATACAGACACTTAGCATTATGTCTGACTAGACCCCTTGTACATCCCTCTCTTAACCAGACTCCAGAGGGGAAGAAGGTCAGGGTGGGACTGAGGAAAATGACCTTAGTCCCTTGATGTGCATGTCTACAGTCCTAATTCCAAAGCTTTATAGTAACAGACAGAATAGGAATTATTTTATTCTTCTATTTTTATTCTACTGGTGAGAAAGTGAGGTTCTGATGTTCTCTTCTATTTTCTTCTCCTTCTTCGAGTAACTTATCCTGCATCACACAGCTGAGAAGTGGTGGAACCAGAATCTGAGCTTGAGTAAGCTGGCCATGGAGTTCATGTTTTTGCTCACTGTAGTGGTCAGGGTTCTTTAGAGGAACAGGATCAGTAGAAAATACATGTATAATTGTGCAAGGGGATTGATTAGGTAGACTCACAAGATCAGAAGCTGTCTACATACTGGAGAGCCAGAGGATCCAGTACGAGCTCAGCCCAAGAAAACAGAAGCTGCCAAACAGGAAGGATCAGGATCCTGCAGCAGTACAAGTTGAAGGCCCAGATGCTGTCTGTAGAGTCACCAGTGCAAGTCTGGGTTAGAAGCTGAAGAAACTGGAGATCCTTTCCAAAGGGGATGGTGAAGCCTGAGCTCTTCAGAAATAAGCTTCCTTTCTCTTTTCCTTTTTATTCCATCCAAGCCACAAGCCAACTGATTGATGCCATCCATATCTGGAGTGGGTCTTCTCCTTCAGTTTGCTGGCTTACAGATTGATCATCCAGAGACATACCCAGAACTGTGCTTTACTAATCTGTTAGCTGTGTCTTAATCCACTTAAACTGATGTCTCATGATTAATGATCATACTATACCGCTTCTTAGAAAAATTGGGACATTGGCTGAGATATTGGGGACATAGCACACACTTGTGTTAAAGGACTTAATCCTCATCACGATCCTATATTAGGCATTGTTATCAACCTATTTTATAAATGACAAAATTAAAGTACAGATAAGTTCAGTACTTTCCTAATGGTACCAAGTTAATAAGTAGCAGAACCAGATTTTGAACCCAAAGCGCACTGCTTTGTAAGAGAATCATGCCAGTTTTTTTTTTCTCACATGAGGAGGGTTATTTAAAGGAGAAGACATGTAACAGGGAGGTGGACTCAACTCTTGTTTTGTTCAATGAATCTGGGATCACAACCCAGACTCAAACTTTCCTGGGCTTGTCTCTCATTCTGACATAGAAAGAGGAAGAGGAGACAAAAGTCATGGCGTGGAGCAAAAGCAGATTTATTGCAGCAAAGTAAATGTAAAGTTATTGCACAAGGGGTTCAAAGTCACTTGGAGGAGTGGGGGGTCCAGAGCTGGGTGAACACTGGATACAGGGCAGTGATCCTTTCTTTATGGGATAGGGGCTGTCTCCACCCTTAATTGGTTTATAGGCTCATTTCTAAGGGTACAGGGTCATACAGTGCACCTGGGTAATTACAATACAGTTTAGGAACATTTCAGGATGTCAAAACCACAAAGGAAGTGAGTGGAGCAGTCTTATAAGCTGGTTCAAGGTTATCTCTTCAGAAGTAAAACCACAAAAATGTCTGTTTTCATAGTCACAGACTTCTTTTCTCTTACCCTCTACAAGGACACATGTCCCTTACTCTAACCCTATCTAACTAAGGGTCCCATCTTTCCTTACTCTCTGAAGCTATGGGTTGGACATGGCTGTACCCCATGGAGAAAAAGGAAGAGATTCAAGAACCACTCCTACACACCCCAGAAAGAAACCACAAATAATTTATGGATGGGGAGAAAGTCCTCAAGTTAAATGTGTCCTGCATTATAATAGTAAATCATTCATCTTTAAGGGAAAATGTGTCAAGGAGTCTCTTTTTAACTTAGGGCTCTCAAAGGGTTTCAAGTGCCTGGTGCTTTTCTTGTTTTTGCTTCTCCAGGCAGTGAAGAGGCAGGCCAGCCTGTGTTTTTGCTAAAGCTAGCCATTCTGGAGGTTGTTCAGATGCACGATGGTGTATTTTGTCCTGAAGTAATTATGTTGAATTATGTCTTCTCTGCCACATCATTTTCACTTTCTGTTTACAGATACAAAGGGATCAGACCTTACTTTTACAGAACTGCAACTTTTCTCAACAAGCTTTTACTGTGAAGGGCAGAGACAAACCTTTTTTAAAAAAATAATACATCTTTAATCATTCTGCTTTAGGAGACAAAGAATAAACTATAAATACCTCTCACATGGGTGTGTGCATGGGTAATTATTCCTCTAAAAAGAGTAATAGACAACAAAGCATGCCTGGCGGGGTGCACAGAGGTGCTGGCAGCATGAGATCTGGGGACTGGAAACTCGTTATCAGGTGAGGAATTAAAAAGCAGAAGCTCACAGCTCACTCAGCACCACATGAGCACATGGCTGGCATCTCTCCTGCTGGGATGCAATTCCAGGAGTCAAGGTGGGGATGGTGATCTATGGGCTCCTGGTGACTGGGTCGTCACTCCTTTACTGTGCTCCTCTGGTTCTTGGCAGGGGCGGGTGACAGCTGAATGAAGTTGCAGTGCAGTTGGGAAGAATTCCGTACTGGACCTGTTCAGGCAGAGAGGTCCCTAGAATTGGTGCTAAGATTGGCGTAAGTTAGAAGTGGTAGATCCAGGGTGTGGGAAGATGGTGGGGGCCAAACTGACTAGGGATTGGCTCAGTTTCCTCTTTCTCACCCTGCTTCTCTCCTTGTGTCCCCCCTCTGTTAATTTGTTACTGAAAGGTTATTGCCTTAGTGTAAATTACTGAATATTATGGTGGTAGTCTAACGTGGTGGAAGACAAAAGTGAAGATCACTTCCTCCTTCCCCCGCTTTGGCCCTGATTACAACTTTCTTTCCTGGGCACGCGAAGAGAATTCCAATCAGTTCCTCACACGTCATCAATGTGCAGCTTCCAATCAGAGGTCATATATCCCTCTGCCCACTCTGCATCTGGTCAGAGGAGAATGCCTGACCCCAGGGGTCGTGGGCTCCTCTCTGCATCCTCAATAAAGGACACTTTCTCTTTCCTTTTGCTTCTCTATTGTGCCAGAAAACTCTAACAGTTACCTTGTTCCAGTGTCATCTTTGTCATTGCCCCATTTGAGCCCAGAACCATGTTCTAGTTCTTTGTCCTGGTTTCTCAAGTCCAACTAGCTGTCTTAATCTGACATTTGACCCTGGCAGCTTTTTTTTTTTTTCAGAAACATCCATCCTTTCACATCTGAATTTGCCCAATGTTGGGTTGTCATGAGCTGCTTTCATGAAGATAGCTCCCTAAGCTATTTCTCTATCATCAGTGAAGCTCTCTCTGATTGAATAGGAATACAGATTCCAGAATGATGTCTCAAGGTGGTGGATCTTACACTTTGCTGGATATCTGAATCACCTGGAGCATTTAAAATTCCTTATGCCCAAACTACATTGCATACCAATGAAAATAAAATTTCACGAAATTGGACTCTGGCATTGATACTTTTTAAAGCTCTCCAGTTGAACCCAGTGTATAGCCATGTCCAAAATCATCTTTCTAAGTCACACAGCTGATTCCGTTTCTCTTGACAAAACTCACTGATGCATCTCAGTGCCTGTAAAATCGAAGACTACTCCTTCAAACGGATTTGTCAGTCTTTATGATAGGTTCCTAACCAATGCTTTGGTTCTACCTCACAGCATTCTAATTACAGTTCTGTGGTCTCAGTTTACTCACCATTCCTTACATATGCTCTTTCTTGTCTCAGTGACTTTCTCCATGCTTTTCTTCTTGTAGGGTTGCTATTCTGCCATTCATTGATTCAGTCAGTATTGTTGTTGCCTGTTATGAGCCAGGCAATGGCTGTGCAACAGTCAGTTTCTGATTCACTGAGACCAGCGTGGTGTCCAACATCTCAATTCAATTCTGACTCTAACTCCTAGAGTAATCATAGACTCCCTAAGTAAGGAGATCCTTCTCATCAAATTGTCCCTACATGAAGGATACTCATAAGACCCATCTGTATGAAGAGACCAAGCAGCTATTAATTCAAGACTCCTCTCTCTCTCCATCTCTCTCTCCCCCCTCTTTCCCTCTCTCTCCTTCTCCGTCTGTCTCTCCCCTTGATTAATGCAGAGATGATATGGAAGAGTTCACAAATAAGATTATCTCAGTTAGGATCTTTAGAGTAAGCAGTCATGATTCAAACTAATGTGTAAAGATATCTTGTTAGTACACCCTCTATATTTACCCACCTTGAAAAAATACATCAGTGTCATGACCACAGCAAGAAAGGTCTCTAGCAGGTTGATGCTGTGCTTAATTATAGATGACATATTCATCATGCCCATTGACTTCTCCCAAGTGGAATGCTCCAAGAAGCTATTTCTCTCTAGGTTTAGATGAGTGAATAATGTAAGAGTTAAAGTTACTCCTCATTCCTCCTCTCTCCTAATTCTATACCTCCTTTCCTGCCTCCCCATCCATCTTCACACTGAAGAATCTGAACAGAATATCTTACTTCTTTCTTAATTTATTATAGCATTTAAGGAAGCAAATGAGTCTTTTTCTTTTTTATCGCTAAATTCCTATAACTTGTGCTTACAGGTGCAGGGTGCTCCATCTTCCTCATGGCATTGCCTTCCTGCTGAATGCAGTGGCTTGCCTTTGTCCAAAGTCAAACTGTAAATCTAGTTATTTTATAACAATATTGAATGAAATGAAAATCTCTGAAGTTTCTCCTCTCTGTCTCAACATTTGGTTGAGAAAAATGAAGTTGCCATTGTTTGAGCTGATGAAGATTAAATGGACTGCCTCAGAATTTAATTGAGTCTCTGTTTGAATAATGCCCATAGTGGGTCCTACTGCAATGTTTGGTGATTAATGGTGAGAAGGAACAACAGTAACATCTGGCCCAAAGCTGTTCTTGGCTTAGAAGGTGTTCATTCCTTTGAGAAAAAGGATTCTCTGCATCATGGTCCAAATAATCATTAGCAAACAGATCAGCTGAAACATTTTAATTAAAATTTCAAAATGTAGGGAGAAGAAAAGTTTCTTAACACTCTTATATAACCAAGTTAAAGTGAAAACTCTGCTATCAAAAGGAAAATAATTTCCTACTTCCTCAGAGGAAAAGAAGGGAAAGTGGACCATTAAGAAGTATTTGTTTGCTCATAGATGCACAAAAAGGGAAAATTTGGGCATAGAATTACTTTAGTTGTTTTAACTATCATTACAGGAAATGTTTAAGAGAACTTTAAAGAATCATAAATTTGAAAATTGTTTTCAAATCTTGTTTTCATCCTACCATTATTTATGAACTAAGTATAATAAATAGCAATCATGGAAAGTATCATAAATTATTAAAATTATAGAAAAATAGAAGCAGAAGAGTCTTTTGGGAGATTTTATTTCTAAATGTTGACTTAACTGTAGTGTAATTATTTCAAAATATTTGAGTAAATAAAAGATCCCTGCATCTGTTCTTATTATAACAAGAGTTCTAAGGTGGAAGGGTAAGATAGTTAATCAAATTCATTAAGAAATTACTTGAAAAAGGCTGTCTTCACTGAGGATATTTTAATCTAATGGTTAGATAAAAAACAAGGAATATATTTAGCATATTTAGAAGAAATGCAATTCTGAAAAGATGTTAGATCTATGAAGATTACAAAATAATGAATGCAAGTACACTAGGACACAAAGATATATTTATTTTAAAATAATGTCCATGTTTAGAAGTTTCAATTCATGCAGTAAAGAAATACCATTAGTTCAAATGAAAACAGTCCCTAGAAAAAAATGAACCAATATATGCAGGAAATACATTTTTTATCCAGGTTGTTGTTTATTATTCCTGTTTTGGCCAGGTTGTTATTTATTATTCTTTGTTAAAATGGGTATGCACTACTGTTCCATTACTGTGGCAAAATACCTGAGATATGTAACTTTAAAAGAAGAAAGGTTTATTTTGGGTCACAGTTTTAGAGGTTTTAGTCCATGGTCAGTTGGTCCATTGGTTCTGGGTGTGTGGTGAGCCAGTAAATTATGGTGGGAATGTTTGGCAGAGGGAGCTGCTTAATCCATGCCTGGGAGACATAAAAGGGGTTGAGGCTGGGACTCCTATATGCTCCTTGAGATCACACCCTCCAGTGACCTAACTCTCTCCACTAGGTCTCACCTCTTCACAGTTCCATCACCGCCCAACAGCCATATAAGTTGTGAACCAAGCTTTAACACATAGGCTTTTAGAAAACATCTGATCCAAAGCAATTACCATAACCACAAGTAACTGGATGGAATTTAGACCAGTCAGTAAACTGGAAATCATTTGTATCATAAGAATCCCTGTCTTCCTTAGTGCATGAGATCCTCAACTGCATGATAAGATTTGTCTTTTTTTTGTCTTTGTTGTACTGGGAACCTCATACATTTTCTGCTGAAGGTAAAAATACTTGATTGAAATAAATGAGATTTTCCACAACTTTATAATATAGAAGTAATAGTTTAATAAGAGCAGAATGTGTATTTTAAGAGCATGCAAATATATATAATTACTTTGTGTGGCTGGAATCTATTGTAGATATATTTTTATTCAGCAGATAGTCTTGAGCTTCTGCTGTCTATAGGTACTGTGAAAACAGAGCTTTTGTAAGTAAGGAGAGAAAGAAGAGTTAAAGGGAGAAGAGAGAAATGGGGAAAAATTAAGATATATTATGTATGCATACAGATTCTCCAAGGTGAATGTGATCATTATGTATGACTAACATGTACTAATAAAAAATAAATACATTTAAAAAAGCAAATTGGATCTGATTCTTGTCATCAGAAAGCTTATCTTGTATAGGGAGTATTTAAAAGTAGAGTTCCAAAGAGAATGCTGTAGGTACCACTATGGTGGCAAAGTCTGTACTTATTAGAATCACATAGCATGATGTAGTTTCTGTCACCTTAAATTCCGAGAGAAAAGGATACTCAAGCACCTCCTTATGTTGGCAATTAAATGTTCAGCCCAGAAATGACACGTATCACTTCCACTGTAACTCAAGGTCCAGAGAGAGTCATAGGGTCTTACTCAACCAGGATGTACAGATGGACCACATATAATGCTACTTAGAAATGGAGCTATGTGGTAAGTGGCATGAATATTCCAAGAATTAATCCACTTAAGTTAAAATATCCCGGTACCCTTGATTCTGTGGGATGAGAGCCAATAAGAAGAATATTTAAAGAGAGCAATCATTTGACTTTAGATTCATTATGGTCACATATATCTGATGGTATAGATAATGATATTTTCTCTCAATTATAAAAAGAAATTTTTATATTGTCTTTTTTTTTCCATCTGTGCTTGCAAGGGACAAAAGTAACATTTAATCTAAAGTAACATACTATATCCCCTTAATCAGAGTGACTTATTTGTCTGATCATTCTAACCAAGATGTCTGTTGATGCATATATACCTGAAGGAAATGAAATCAGTATGTTGAAGAGACATGTGTGCTCTACACTCACTGCAGAATTACAGTAGCTCAGATGGAGAATCAACATGGATGAATGCACAAAGAAATTATGGCATGTGTATATTGCGTAGCTCTTAAAAAGTTGGAAAGGACTACTATCAGCCCTTAAAAAGAAGGAAATCCTGTTATTTGTGATGACATGAATGAACCTGGAGGATACCATGCTAAGAGAAGTAAGCCAATCCCAGAAGGACAAATGCTGAGTGATCTTACTTATGTGTTAAATTGAAAAGTGTTGCGCTCACAGAAATAAAAGTTAGAATGGTGGCTACCAAGGGGAGAGCTGGGGAAAGCATGGAGAGATGGCCAAAGCTACAAAGGGTCAGGTAGACAGGGTTCATGAGTTCTGGAGATCTCTTGTACAGCACGGTGGTGATAGTTAATAGGAAGGTACTGCATATGTGAACACTGCTCATTGGGTAGATCTTAAAAGTTCTCACCACAAAAGAATGTAAATATGTAATTAAGGATATGTTAACTAGATTGCTTTGATTATTTCACAGTGTGGACATATATTGAAACATCATATTGTAATGTACAGGGTAAACATGTACCTTTTTATTTGTCAATAATATCTAAATTATATTGGAGAAGCAAGGTACCTATTGGGCTCTCATTATCTGTAAGAACAGGAGAAGTTTCAGTGAGTTTACTGGGAGGTTTCAATTTTTTTGTGCCTTCTGGCATTTTATAATATCTAGCAATGTTTGCCTGTCTCATTCTTCTTCTGTATCATGACTTTTTTTTCTTGGCTATCCTCATCCATTTGCTTCAATATGTGAATGTTATAGTTTTTGTGCCTATGGCTCTTGATATTAATGCACAACAATACAAGCAAATAGGAACAACCACAATAGAACAGCAGAAGAGTTAAGTCTGAAACAAGAGTTAATTAATTATGTCCAAAAATTTTTGAAAATCAGGTGAAAGTATAGAATAAGCTAATTATAATGTTACTACTGCTGTTGTCCTAGAAATCTCTGTATTTATGGCATACAAAAAGGGATGATTCTGTTGGGAATTATAAATGGATTCAAATGTGTTGGGCAAATTTGTGAAAGTTAGATCTAGATGTGGCTTCTGAGACAAACTAGAATAAATTGGCCTTGAAAGGTGGTTTATGAGAGAGCAAAAAGATCGTGTAGGCCATTACTATCTCCTTAAAAGTCCAAGGCTTAGCCGTGGTGGAGAGTATGTGTATATTTTATGCATATCATCCAAAAGACAGCACTACGGAGCTTTGTTACTTGATTTTGGAGAGAATTTAAATAGAAGGTCAACGCCATACTTTTAATCACCAAAGATGGCTACCAGTGGGATACTATGTGTCAAGGACCAACTGGGTGTTCTGAAGTACACACAGTGTAGGAGTGGGACTGGTTACAAGAAGAGAGTTCAATAAAACATTGTTTACTGACAGCTCCAGGTGGAGTACTTTTCCTTAGGTTATCTTATTTAATTTTCTCAACAAAGCTTTAAGAAAGTTTTATTACCCCTGTTATGGTTTAGCTCTAATGTGCCTCCGTGTCTCAGAGGCAGGGCTTTTGGAAGGTGATTGAATTATGGGGGTCACTGCAATCATCCGCGGATTGGTCCACTGATGTGTTCACTGCTGAGAGTGGGGTCAGGTAGGAGGACCTGCTTAGACGAGGCAGGTCACTGGTGGTGTCTGTGATCTGGAAGGGTGCATTCTCATCTCTTGCTCCTCCCCTCCCTCGCTCTGTCTTCTGGTCACTGTGAGTTGAGCAGCTGTCCAAACCTTCTACAGTGCTGTTTCTGCCTTGGAGCCAGCAGACTGTGAGACCATGAGCCAAAACAAACCTTTCCTCCTTGAATGTGTGGGTGTCTGGTATTTGTCCCAATGTCAGGAAGGTGACTCATACAATCCTAAATTTATAGATGAGGAAGCTCAGGCTAGCAACACTTGCCTATTTGCTTAGCACTGGGATTTGCCCCCAAGCATGTTGGCCTTGGAAGCATGCTTTTTCCATGCCACCTACAACTCTCTGGGATCACTGTGTTTAGGGAAGTGAGTTGGTGGGATAGAGGAGCCATGAGTGTGAGATCTGTGCAGGTGCTTTAATTATTTAATCTGCTTTTCTATTATTTTTCTGAGACTTTCAAAGATTTTGCTTATAATTTCAATGTTGTAAGTTTTTAGATGCCAAATAATTTTGATGTGAGGGAAAGTCATGGTTTGACCTCTAGAATTATATTGCTTTCTAATGATCCCAAGAGCAAATTCTGATTTGCTTAATCTTCTGTAGAATGCTTTATAGGTGCCCAATATATTGCTTTACAGGACCATCTGGATTATCTCAAAATTTAAATCAAGTATTATTTTTTGAATAGCTATATTTTTTTGAGTCATGTGAAGTTTAGAAGAAAAAGTTCTCTTCCTTCTTCCCAGGGGTCTCCAGTTGAGTCACTCTAATGACTGATGGTGCATTTATTTTCCCTGCACAGGCGGATCCTTTGGAGCCCTCTTAATGATGCAGAGGTGACTAGGGCCTGGTGTAGAACGTCAGACTAAAGATTTCTTTGGAATATCAGAAATGAAAATTGCTGGAGATCTGTTGGTCAAGGATACAGTAAAGAACTCACAGTGAAATCAAGCTATAGCATCTTACAGATGATAGCAGCAACTTGCCCGAGTAATTAGTCTTTCTTCAGGAAGCACCTGCAATAAATCCTGTGTTTGTGAAAAACAAGTGTACTTCAGTGCTACGAAAATGATAGCACATTTGCAGGACACCTCTAAATTTATACAACTCTTCCTCGTAGTGTCTCTTCTTGAGCTTGGATAGCAATTCCAGGCAGCAGTTATGACAGTTGTATTATCACATGGGAAAAGGGAGAAAGGAAGTGTAAATCCAAGGTTCCATAATCAATAAATACTTCAGGATCTCCAATTCCATACTCAGATCTGAGCACTAAAGGACTTTGCTCACATATTTGTGGCCACATAAGATTCCAGGATTAGTGGCACTGATAGTCTCACTTGTCCCCAAATGATCCCCTATTTTGATAATGAGGGTTCTAGTACCTCTTATTCTATCATTAGGTTTTGGATGATGCTTATAAAGCTACACTCCTGCCCCTGTAATAGCATAAAAGTTCTTGCTTATGCCATCAGTCCACTACCAATTTTAAAATGAAACTTATGGGTAATCTCTTTGCATTTCCGTAAATTGTGTTGGTTGTTCTTCCTAGCCATGTTACCTTGTATAAGGATCTTAACCCTATGGGCTCCAGTTTCATCTGTAAAAAAGGATAACAACAATTCCTACTGCTGGGCTGTTGTGAGCATGAAATGGATGTTATATTCAAACTATTTAGAAGAGTGTCTGACACACAGTAGCACTCCATAAGTGTTAGACATTATCATTATTGCATTTAAACTGCTTGGCTCCTAGTGAGTGATCAAGATAGGTGAGTTAAAAAAGTTAAAGAAGAAAGAAAAAGGGAGACAGACCATACTGTATTCATAGTTTTCAGGGGACAGGCTTCAGTGACTAGACAGAGAAGCAGAACAAAGTCCTACACACAAACTTATAGATACCGTGACCCTAGTATAGGCGAACACTGAATCTCTTCTGATCTCAGACCCACTTCTAAAGTTTATCTTCATCCATCAAGAAGATGCTGACAAGCCACTGGGCTGTGATTCACATTGCCCAGAAGAGCCAGAGCTGGCAGTGACCTTGGTGGCCAACTCCTTGATTGGGGTTTGAACCAGTAAACCTAGTCATTCACCTACATACTTCTTGGCACTTTGGGCCCTTGCTCGAATGAATACATTCACAGGCACTTTCCTCAGGAAAAATGACAGCAGTTACTTTTAGGAAAACGGGAGCACAGGCGCAAGAATGCTAAGCCAGGCGTGTAAGTAAATGTGAATTAAGTCATCACATTCTGCCTAATCTCCAAAGAGAATGCATTTGCCTTTGAGCAGCTAGGTAAAAGAAAAGAAAGGATTAAATTATTTGCATGCAGATGAACTAAATGCTAAGTTTGTCTTTAGGGCAAAATGTTTGTATTACTTCCTACCAGGTCTGCAAACAGGCTATTGTGCTCCTGGCTAAGAAGATTAAGTGCCCAGCTACCCAGGTTCTTCAGAATATAGGGTTCCAACTAGACTTTGAAAAAGGAAAGGCTCTTAAGTTAGGATATAGACAATCCTAAAGTAAAGCAGTCTAAGACCTTCAGTGGCACTTTGGGGTCTATATGAGAATTAAATCTCTAAGGATGATTTGCTTTTTCCTGGAAGAATGGGCTGTACAAAACCAGGGAGTAGTTACTTTTCTGGTAATCTCTTCCAGGGAGGTGAAGGAGTCAGAAATAGGTAAATCATGGTAGATCTAGCTGTCTGAAGACACCAAGTTTCTGATTACCCATTGGGATTGATGTAACTCTTTTTCTAAAAAACAAAATGCAACACAGGCATGTTTGGCTTGTGTTAGCAGTGTACATGAAAGGAGGAGTACAATCAAAGGAAATTATGATGACAGCCCCACATACGTGACACTTCTTCTTTAATGAAAGTGTTCGTGATTGTAGGTTTAATTCAGACTGAAGATAGATCTTTTATTACTCACCTTCCTCAGCCCCCAAACTTCCTTTGACTTGCTTTTCTACAACTCCAACTTCTTTTTGCATTAAAAGACATGTGATAATACTTGATAATACTAATAGGGCAGTAATGAAGACAATAGTTAAAAAAATAATTAAGATTTAAAGAGGGTTTATTTTGTGCCAGGACCTTCCTTTACACATATTTCATTTATTTCTCACAACAATCTTAAGAGGCAGATGTTTTTATTATTCTCGTTCTAATGATGTGAGAACTTTAAATAACATGTCCAATCCCACTCAACCGGTAAATGTAAAGTTTAGCTCCAATGAGATTAGGACACAACCAGCCAGCTGGGCAAGTGGGTATGACTTGTGAATCAGGAAGATACAGAATGCAGGTGCAGAAAACAAAAACAAAAACAAAGAAAAACACAGTTACCAAGCCCTATACTAGGGACCAATCAGAAAGTGCTGTCTTCAGTTCTTCTGATGTGACATCAAGCAGGTTTTCGATAGGACAGCCTATATCTGACATCAACTTGAAGAAGTGGGGGGTATAACAGATGTCCACTAACCTCACGGCCGCTGTGCGCTCTCTCAGTGGCCCACTGTCACTCTAAAGAGCTTACTTTTTCCTACTATATCAATCAGGGTTTACTAGAGAAACAGATACAACACAAGATACACAAATATATAAGAAATTACAAGATTGGCTTACAATGGTCAACCACACAGTCAGATGAGGGAGCGTGCAGAGGGAGCTGGAGGTTGAAGGGTCCAGCTCAAGGGCTGGAGCTTATTGCAGTATCCTGTACAAGTCCGTATCGGGAGGCCGATGGGTGTGTGATGAAACACTGAACAATCTATGATGGAAAGCTGAAGAGTCTACGATGAAGGTTGAAGAGTCCCAGGAGGAAGCTGGACAGTCTGCCAGAAGCCAGGAGATGACATCCAAGCTGAAGGAGAAGACTTGAGCTCCTCAGAAGAAGCAGCAATCAGGCCCTCATTTGCTTTTTATTGTATGCAGGTTACTTCCGTCTAGTGGGTATAGCACTCACACCATCTGCCTGTTCTCCTCTTGCACAGGCTGAGAATGTTACAAACTAAGGACCTGGGGTCCCTTGTGAATCACTCAGTTAAACTTCTGACCTTCTCAAATTGACACAATGAACAATATCCTAGAATGGTAACTGCTTGTCCTGTACTCCCCAGGATGAAGAGCTGCTGAATCCCTTAGTTAAGCTTCTAAACTTCTCAAGTTGACACAATGCATAAACCATAACACCTACCTTTAATAACGTAAAACCTTGCTACTTTTTTTTTTGCATGTCTTGTCCAATTCTTTGTGCAGTACCTCGAGTCTGGAAAGAATTCCTGGAAAGAATCTACTATACCCAGAACCTGGTAACACAAACAGCTTTTAATCACTACTGCTGCTGCTATAGCAACTAGTAGGCCCATGAAAACGACCACCAGTACTTACTACTAGTACTTACTACCATAAATATAACAATAACAACCACTGCTGCTGCTTCAAATGGTACAGTAGCAACAAGCTACATGCTGCCATTATGGCTATGACAACTACTACTGCTGGTAAGACGATAGCCATTGCTACTACACTGCTGCTACTACCATAACTGAACACACGTTTATCAAGCCTCTTGAAACTCAGTAACAAAAACCTAATCCTGAGTCAAATCTGGAGTGCTATTTGTTAAAGACACACTAATAACATCTCATACTTTTCTACTGAAGTAGCTGTAATGACAGGTGAGAAGGAAAAGCCGTTTCAGAAATGGCTTGAAACAACTCTATGGAAGACTAGAATTGTCTAGAAGATTGGCATTTTTCTGTAAAAACTGAAAAACACCTCAAATACTAACTCTTTTTGCCATAGGAAATCTGTATTATCTATCTATCTATCTATCTATCTTTTTTTTTTTGTACTAGGGATCGCACTCATGACCTTGCACTTGCCAGGCAAGTGCTTGTACTGCTGAGCTAAGTCCCGGGCCTATATTGGTTTTTTTTTTTTTTTTTTTACGGCACCAGGGATTGAACTCACAACCTTGCACCTACCAGGGCAGGCACTGAAGCCACTGAGCCGAACTCCCGGCCCTAGTTTTCTGAGGCAGGGTCGCACTGTGTAGCTCAGGCCGGTCTTGTGCTCAAGTTGTAGCCCAAGCCGGCCTCAAACTCACAACGCTCCTCCTACCTCAGCCTCCCGAGTGCTGGGATTAAAGGCGTGCGCCACCATGCCCGGCTATATATTGGTTTTAATAGAACAAAAATTTTCTCTAATAGTGAGTAAAATTGACTGCCCTGAAACTACACCAGGTAAATCTAATGACTTTGTATTTTCCTCATAATTTAAGTGTGTGCCTCTGTGACATGATAGCAAATCATTAATTGGCTGCCATAAATAAGGGCCTGGAAGTTAATAGCAATTGAATCTTGGGTTCTTAGTTCAAGTGTCATCAGTCTGAGAAAGGTTTCTCTGCTTCCTCTTGTCCCTACAACTAGGTCAACTCTTTCCCCACCTGCAATTTTTAAAAAATACAACTCATTCTTAGTAGCTCATGAGACTTTTGTAATTTCACAAAGAGTAAATAAGGTGAAGACAGAGATCCTGTCTAGTTAGTTTCCCACTAAATTTCTGGGTTGAACACCATGTCTGGCACAGGGCAGGCACCTGAAATTATGAGTTAACGAAGGAGGGAGAGACAGGGAGAGCATGGTGTGGCTTGGGTGCTCCTCTGCCTTTCTGGGCCTTGATGTGAGCACCTCCCTCTGCATGCCTGCCTCCTTCCACGCACACGGAGCCAATGCAGCTCACCTTTACTGCATGTACTGCTTCTCATGGGTGAGCCTGCCTCAGAAGGGAAACATGTGCTTTAGGTTTAAAATGTTGAAACAACCACTATTTGGCTAGATGCCTGCCTAGAGACTGCACTGACCACCAGTAACTGTCTGGTGGAGGCTCTGTGAGCTGGTGTTGCCCCAGATCCTCAGAGCATGCTGGATCTGTCTTCCAGGGGAATGGAAAGAGGTGGGAATGAGTTAGTGGTGACTGACACAGCCCTTGGGAGCTCTGTTAGGCCCCTATGACGCTTCTCTTCTTCATGGGGGGAGCATTTGCTTCACTTCTGTGCTACAGGTTCATCTTCTTGACTGGTCCTTTTTATAGAAACTGCTGGAGAAGAAGAATTCTCAGGTTTCTCTCTGCTTCTTTGGCCTTATACTATTTTGGTCAGCCCCTGCTGGGGTGTTTTAAATAGCACGGTGAAATTCTCACTCATCTAGCACTAATGGGATGGAGGTGTTCCACATAAGTGGATTTTTTCAGATAAATGAAACTTATCCTGCTGAGCTGCAAACTTTAAAAAAAATCACATTTTGTTTTACAAAACCTCATAAAATATATGATACCCATACTGCCTGCCTTTTAAATCAGACTGCAGTGAATATATTTTACCTTTGTCTTAGTAACTCAAGGTCAGAACTTTGCACACAGAGTCTTAGGATCTTAGAGCTGATGGGCTTTGGTAAAGTCCACCTGATTTAGCTTCTCACAGTGGTCAGGCAGAGTCTGAGGCTCAGACAGCTGGTGTTGCTTTGTTGAGACTCTGCAGCTAGGTTGGCAGAGACCTAGATGCAAACTCATCCTTCAGGTCTCAGAGGAGCACCTTCTCATTGTTCTAGCTCAGATGTGGTTTATTTCTTCAATACGGATCTCTAAACTGCTGTGCTTATTGTTAGTTCTTGATACTTTTTTTCTGTATCTTGACTAGTTGAAAAAGTCTATTTTCACTTCTGACTATCGTGATATGCTGGCTTCAAATGGCTCTAATGGTGTTTGCTCTTCATCTTAGGCGTACCTCTTCCAAGTGGAGGCAACAATGACTGGAGGGGACCTCTAAAGTATTTTCTTACATTTCCTACAGTTTTTCTCAATGTCTGTGTATAGTAAGCTAAAAGAGTTGCTCTTTGTTGATTCTATCATCTTGGCTGAGGAATCAGGTCACCAAGGTTATTTGAAACATGTTTTAAATGGGACTGTACTGTACTATAACCAGGTTGTGAGAGAGGGCCTGGGGGGCCAGATTATAACTAAGGTCTGTCAGCTACTTGACACTAAATTGGCTACTCAATGACCTTGCTTGCTTACCTCTGAGTTTGCAGGCAATTCTGGATAATGAAAGCCATTGGATAAGAGAAGCATAGCTATAGTGGGAGTAAAAATAAATATTACAACAGTAATAATATTCTATGTGAGCAATGCTTTTATGAGGTTTGGGAGTTTAGACCTTATTCTGCTACCAGGACAGGGCTCAGTCGTGTTGGTAGTTGTAACCTGTTGTCTAGCCCAGGGCTGTGTTGTAACCTGGTGTCTAACATAGTCCCCAGCTATAGTCTCTTTCTCTATGGTGTGCTGCATGCAAGTGGGGTCTCTGATGCTTGGAGGAGGTATTGTCTGACCTGAATCCTGGGGAACAGGTTGGAATTAACCAGGCCACCTTACGAATGCTTTTTAGGCAGAGGGAAAAGTTAGGTACAAAATCTATGAAGCTAGAAAAGCACCTTGAGAGGGAGGGAAGTATAGTCCAAAGAGAAACCAGAGAAATGAACAGGGGCAGTTCATGGGAAGTCTTAGAAATTCACTAAGGAACAAAATGTTATATGGAAATACAATAAGACATCTGTGGAGCATGTTAATTTGGAAAATAATATAGTCAAATCTGTTTTAGAGAGATCACCTGGGCTTCATGATGGAAAATATTTTTATCCCACAAATACATGTAGAATCTTCATTAGGTATCTTCTAGGAGCTGGGCATAAAACTCTGGATATGTCAAAGTCCTTAATCTCAAGAGTCTCAGAGTCCATGGTGTATTTTGTGTCTGGCAGCAGCAGAGGTAATGGAGCTGGGTGAATGGACTTGTAATTTCAGACAGCCATGGGGATGGAAGGAAGCATGGAATGAGGCACATGGAAAGAGGCTGGGGAAAGGTGGCCTGATGAATGGAGTATTTCCCTTGAGCCAGAAGGCACTGGTGACTGAGGGGACAGAGACCAGTTAGGAGACTACAGATTTGCAAATGCAAGTTGGGTGTTATCTGATCAGAGTTTGTGTATTATTGAGTTAGAGTGAAAGGGATTGATGAGGATCACAGGGAAGGGACTCTCTTCCAGCCCCACTGTTAATAAAGGGACACTAAAAAAGAAGCATGACAGAAGTTTCTTCATTGACTTGATGCACACTTACTCTGTACCGGCAATATGCTAGATATTCTTTTAGTCACTGGGCACACAACAGGAACAAAATGAAGCCCTCGTTCTCGAGGTCCTCAGCATTATCTCAGGTAAACAAACAAATGTGCACATTTTAGATGATGACAAGTGTGGAGACAGGAAGTGACCATATAAAGTGACAGAGTGTGACAAAGTGGGGAATAACACCGTATATTTGGTGACATCTGACATGGATGTCATGGGTGTCAGACATTTAAGTAGAGACTTAATTACGGGAGAGTGAGGCTTCTAGCTATCTGAGAAAAGAATGTCCAGGCCATGGAAAAGTTCAGGGGTAGATGTCCCGAAGCAAGACAGAGCTTGACAAGTTCTGGGTTCCACAAGGATGACAGATGTAAGTAAGCCAAGGAAGAGAAGTGGGAAGTGGTATAGGAGAGGCTAGGAGGGCCAATTTGGGTGGGCGTGTCAGCCTTGAGCAAGTGGCAGCTTTATTCCACATGAGATGTAGATCTCCTGGTGAGGCCGGATGGGCCTCACTCCAGGCAGGACCGCACCAACGCGACAAAGAAGACGCGGAGATCAGGCTGATGGTGCAGATCCGGTTTAATGTGGAAGTGCAGCAAGTATATATAGCGGGTCCGGGCCAATAGGGAGTGAGAGCCAATGAGGGGACAGTATCTAGGCAGACTTAGGTCCGTATAGTGGGTGTGGGCCAATAGGGAAAAAGGGGAGGGCGGTATCCGGGGAGAGGAGCAGAAACAGCAGTCTCCTAGGGGATGTTAGCTGATTGGTGGTAAGTTTGTGCAGACCAGCGGCAGGAATAGGCCACATCCTGGAATATCCTGAGGAGAGAAACAATGTGCCTCCATTTGCTATGGCTACCATAATATATACTTGAATTGCTCAATTTATAAATGGAAGAAATGTATTTCTTTAAAGGCTGGGAAATTCAAGACCGAAGCATCAGCAAATCTGCTGTGTGCTGAGAATTTGCTCTCTGCTTCATGGAGCCTTCTTGCTGTGTGCTTACATGGTGGAAGGGGCAAACAAGGGCCCACAGGTCTCTTTTACAAAGATACTTTCGGTAGTCTCATTCAAGACGCTTCCAAAAAGCCTCCCTTCTTGATAATGCTGCATTGGTGATTAGGTTTCACTGTCTATATTTTGAGGGGGATACAAGCATTCAGACCATAAATAGCACTAAATGACTAACAGTAAAACAATTACTCTGGCGGCTCTGTGGCAAGAGACATATAGGGTTGAGGATGAAAGCAAGGAGTCTTGTGAAAAGTTATTGCAAGAATCCAGAGGCAAGAGGATGTTGGCTTGGAGGAAGGTCACAGCTGTGGAGGGGTAGGGAGTGGCTGGCTGGGTTGGGCAATATGTTTCAGGTGGTGCCAATAAGCTTTGTTGTTGGATTGGATATGGAAATAGAGATCAAGAGGTCAAAGATAACTTCAAAGTTTTTGATACAAGCAACTAAGAAGATGGAATTGACATTTTTTTGGAGAGGGGACTGACTTCAGAAGAAACATTAGAGAAGAAAAGTTAAGCATTTTTTGTACTTCATACGTTAATTTTGAGTTGTCTAAAATGTGTACTCAAGAATTCTTCCTTCTTCCTTCCCTTCTGTTAAAAGGATGAATGTTGAGTGTCTTATCAGAGGCCAATTCCTCCATCACACATTCCTTCTTGTCAGGGTCTCCCTCCCATTGATTCTTGCAATGTCACATTCCTCTCTGCTAGCTTCCTGTGAACCTAGACTTTTGTTCACATCATCCTTTCTTAATCTCCATTATAGCTGTGGTCATCTCTTAGTTCTCAGATGACCTCTTTTATCAGCACTGTGTTAGCTGTCCAGGTGTCAGGTCTGTTGCCAGTTGGTGATACAAGGCCAGTATTTGAGAAGAGGTTATGGTTGGAGGTATCAATTCTGAAGTTACCAGTTTACAGTTGGATTCATATCCTGGAGGCCAAGGAAGAATTTTAAGGAGGAAGGAATAATTAGCTCTGTAGCATACTGCTGCTAAAAGAGGTCATGTGAGAACTGAGAGATGACCATTGATATAGTGGAGATTAAGAAAGAATGATGCAAACAAAAGTCTAGGACAAGAGAGAACTGGCAGAGAGGAATCTGATGTTGCAAGGATCAATGGGAGAGAGAGACCCTGAGCAGAAGGGGTGTACAGTGGAGGAACTGGCCTCTGATAAGATTGTGAACATTCATCATTTTAGCAGGCAAGAAGGAAAATTTCTTGGAAATTCTACATCTAGGGAGGGAAGGTATAGAAAGACATCTGACTGCCTCCATTTTCTCAGTAAACAAAAGCCAGGTCATAGCTTTGAGGGAGGATAGCAAAAGAAGTGTTAGAGGTTTAGGCAAGAAAAGAAGATATGGAATATTCATCTGGAAGGTGAATGTCTGCAAATGGTTAGGGAGATATAATATGCATTCTAAGAAGCAAGAGAATTCCATTTGGAATTTGGAGTCCTTGATTTGAAGTGAGACCAATTAGCATAATCATGGGTTCATCTATCCAGTGGTTTGGGTGCCTGCAATTCAGCTGCAGGTTCAGAGTGGGGTTTGTAACTAATCAGCGTTGTGGGGGAAAGGGAGGTTAGGGTCCTTGCGATGCAGTCAGTAATAATGATGGGTTGTGGGATCCAGAGGAGAGTTGCAGGCGGGGTTTGGTGGAAACATGGATAGGTTTAATGGATTGTAGGAGTGGTGGTACTAGAGAGTGAGTCAGAAGGAGGGCAGATGGAGCTCAGAGAGCAGGATGCTTGAAATGGAGCCAGTGGAAGCAGTGCACTCCCTTGTCATGGTGGTGTGTGTAGCACACAAGCAGGTGGAAGGGTGTAGCAGATTAGATCATCATACCTTAGCATACAATGAATCTGACAGGCCAAGATATTGCAAGGAGTTCCAGAAAGATAGTGAAATCACCAAGGTTGGTGGTGGAGTCAGCAAAAAGGAGTCAGGATGAAGAGGAGGAACTGGTGCACCTGAAGGGAGGTGACGTTACAGGGTGGGTGGAAATCACTGGAACCTCACCTGGCTTCTTGTAGGTTTCATTATGACACTACCTTGATTACATTTCCTTTTAGCTGGTGTCTTTATTCTGTCTCTGTGACAGTCCCATCTCACTAAACTGCAAAGCCGTTAAATACAGGGACTGTGTCCTCCTGATGTTCATCCCCCACGGTGCCCAGCCGGTGGCAGGCAATTAACATTTGTTGAATTAGAGTCTCACCAAATGGAGAAATTTAAAGATCAAGTAGCTAACAACCTTAGAGGATACAATATTGAAACGAAATTTACACCTAGATTTATTGTGTGTACTAAAAACATAGCACTGTCAGCTAATCATGTAGTTCCAATTGTTTCCAAAGTTCCAAAGGCATTAAAAATATAATTTGATCATAAATATTGCAAAGAAAAGCCTGAGGCCATTCTATTTGCATGGAAAGGTGCTGTTCCCTTGTTTCTGTACTGCAGGAATAAAAATGTATGGGAAGGATTTCCATTTACTGGCTTTGACCATGTCCTGAACTCTCTCCCCAACTCAAATATTTCTTCATCCCAAGTAGCCTTTTTAAGGTGAAAAAATAGTTAATTCTATTTTTTTTAAAGTTGCCCCACTGCTTTCACAAGATCTAAGGCAAACAGGGTAAGCAAAAATATTATTCTTTAAATTTTCTCACTATACAATGGCGTTGTCTGTGATGAATAACAAACATCACAAGAGAAAGACAAATTTTGATTGAAACTGTAAACTCAACTTGTATTTGCTTCCATAACTTATTTCACCAGCATCTAAATGTAAATTGTAAGGCTGAGGGACTGTTTTATGTGATGTCCAAAATTGCCTTTTGAAAACCATGATGCAGCGTCAGCACTGAAGCCCTCCACGGACCCAGGTAAGGGAGAGATCGACCGCATGCCGGAGCTTGCTGTGGGTAATTCACATTCGCCTTGTGTCTTTCAATTACCACTGGCAAGATGCATAACTAATCAGCTTAGATCAACGATGCCTGATTTGTTCTCTTTCTCCCTCATCTCTGTCACCTCTCGCTCCGCTTCTGCCCCCCCACCTCCCTCTCTTTTCCTAGACACTCATAAACCAGAATCACTTAAAGATAATAGCTCCTTCAAAAATGCAACTCCACAGGATTTAATTAAACCGTAAGTTGCAGATTGGCCTGAGGAGGCTGAAATGGTGTGAGATGAATCTTTGTTCAGTGTGAACGTGAGATTCTAGTGGCTTCGAGGTGTCAGAAACCAAGTGCATTGAAATGGAGATTTGACTGGTTGCTGGTTGTACGAGTTCAATGGATTAAAATGTGGGTCAAGAGTTAGCTATCTGCACTTTGTTTGAATTTGGCTATGGTGATGCCCTTTCCTCCTGCTGCTCTGCCTGGAAAGTGGACTTAAATAGCAACTAGAAACTCCTTTACTGCTTGGGACAACTTTTTAAACCAGGACTTCGAATAGTTGTGCCTTCACTTTACAAAGGTTAACTGACTATATGGGGGGGGGTATTTCAGTTTTTTGCAGAGATTTAGGTAAAGATGTCAGAAATCATTTTGTTAATGGACATGATAGCTCATCATATCTCCTAGGGTCCTGGAGTAGGGTGAATTAAGGTATATTAAGATATAATAAGTTGGTATACTTCACCTAGGGCAAACTGCTTATGCAAAAATTCTGTTAGCAAAATCTCCTGGCTGGCTGAATTATTATCATAGCTACCACTGACATAACTTTTACTATGTGCTGGAGGTTACTTGAATGTCTGATCGGTAGGAACTTATTTATGCCTCACGACAGTGTTCTAAGGTAGGTGCTGCTGTTATTCCCGTTGCATGGACAGTGAGAGAAGATGAGTAATTAAGCATGTGTATTAGTCTGAGTTCTATAGAGAATCAAAAGCAGTAGATAAATGGATAGATAGAAGGATAGAGTGACAGATAAAATAAGTAATTGGCTCACTTGGTGCTAGAAGCTAGTAAGTCCAAAGATCTATAGTTGATAAGCAGAGTCTAGTCTGAGTGTAAGGGCCTGAGAATCAGAGACCTGAAAGTATAGTTCTACTCTAAAGGTTGAAAAAAAAGTCTCAGTTACTAGGGAGTCAGGCAGGAGGAATTTCCTCTTATTTATGGGCAGGTCAGAGTTTTGTTTTATTCAAGCCTTCACCTGATGAGGTAGATGAGGCCCACCTCCAGCAGGGAAAGCAATCTGCTCTACTCAGTGCACTGATTTAAATGTCAATCATGTTCTAAAACCCCTCCACAGACACATTCAGAACCAAGTTTAATGGACTACCTAGGCACCCTATGTCCTAAGTAGGTTGATATATAGAATGAATCATCACAGCATGTAAGTGATTGAGTCAGGACTTGGGTTCAGGCAACACCTTCAGAGTACAAAGTGTGGTAGAAAAACACAGTGAACACTTAAATTTAAAGGACACTTTGCCGTTAATCCCCCTGAAAATCCTTTAGTTGTGCTGTCGTGGTTGCCTTAGTGTCCTGAATCTATTAAAAAACATTCAACTTTCACAGTCATTTTGACTTTGTGGAAGAGCCAAAAGATACATGGTGCCAGATTCAATGAATAAAGTGAATAAGAATATACTGTAACTTTTTTTACAAGCCTGCCTTTCCATTGGATGGTGTTTGACAGCAGCATGCACTGTATCTTTGATCATAAAGACACTCATGAAAGAAGACTTCCAGAAATGCTTCAGAAAGTGGCAAGAATGATGGGATAAGTGTGTTCAAAGTGAAAGGGAGCATTCTGAAGAGGAGTAATGGCAACATATTTTTCTATAATATATTTTTAAAGCTTTAAATATTCGCCATATATTTTGATCACACTATATTCTTCCTTGCAACCTTTCTAAGGTCTTAGGAATCATCACTGCAACTGACTCCACATGAAGGGCAAGCAGTGCCTTGCTCAGGCTTTGACAAAGATTTTGCAATTTTCAAAAGTACAAAATATCTGTCATCTTCCCATAAACAACATCACCACCCCAAGAGAACTTTATAAGGAGATAGTTTGCTACCAGTATATTTGACCATCTTCTGAGGAAGTTTTATTTTGTTCTTTAATATTTCAAAGTGGCCCAAACTAGACCCTTGCTGTCCTGGTACTAAACCTTAAACATTGCCAGTCTGGTGTTTTATAAACTGTGGAGGGGAAAAATGGATCTTCTTTACTTCTCTTTCCTAGACCTTTATGTACAGAGAGCTGTGACTGGGCTGCAGGTATGCCCCATCCAGCCCCCTGGGGATGCATCAGAAGCAAGAGGGGGGACACCTGGCTCTGGTGCTGCACTGAGGGGTTCAGTGGACACCTAAGTCAGCAAAGATGCACGGGTGCAATGGAACATCAGCTTTATGACAAAAGTGGAGTCAAAAGAAAGGAGAAAGAAGCAGGGATGTGCATGAGATAGCTATGCTCATAGGGTCATAGAGAAGGCTTCTTGGGAGCAGGTGACATCTGAACAGTGATTTGAAGGAAATCAGGGTGTGAACTGAGGAAAGGACCCTCTGCCAGGGAACTGAATCTGCCATGGTCAAGAATCTTGTTTAGTTGTGCTTAAGGATCACTGTGGCTGGAACACAGTGCCCATGCTGGGGACAGGAAGGGGATGATGTCAGAGAGGTGACTAGGGCCCAGGGACGAGGAGTGGTTGGCTCATGGGAAAGGCTGTGGATTTTGTGATGGGAAAACGTTGGATATTTTCTGAGGAGGAAAATAACTTTGATTCACGTTTTACAACAGCTCTTTGCATGCTTGCTGGAGAACAGTCTCTGGGGAGCAGGGGTAGGTGCCCCAAGAGGAATAGGCAGTGACTGGAAGTGTTAGTGGCTGCGGTGTGCTGAGTGGAGTGGAGGGGTGGCTGAGTATTTGGGTCTACGTTCTTCTGTGCGGATAGGAAGGAGAGGTTTGTTTGTGGATTCTCTGTGCACGATAAACCAATTCTGTTCCCGTTAGACCTCTACACAGGCAATCTTAAAACTCAGCAGATTTATGTGCAGGAGAGCAGGGGACACTCAATGGTATCTAAGGTATTTCTCCAGCACAGTGGTTTTAGTCATTTACTACAAGCTCCCTGAGATATAACAACACTCAACTACTTTATCAACTGCAGTTAAACTTTATGCTTCCTTTATCTGAAGTGCAGCCTTTTCATTTTATTTTTTTAAATCCAGGGTGGTTTTTAATAGCAACATTAGTCCACAAACAGAAGCCTGTGATAGAAATTGAATGACTTTTCCATGTGCATGTGAAAATGGCAGGACAATGTTTAATAAAATTAGGGGCTGGGGGTTTAGCTCAGTTGCACAAGAGCCTGCTTGGCAAGCGTGAGGTCATGAGCTTGATCCCTGGTACCAAAAAACAAAACAAAACAAAACAAAAAACCCAAACAAACAAACAAAAAACAAAATTAGAAGAAAAATTTTAAGAATGTGTATTTATTATATAAATATGAGAGGGGAGAAGTCCATGAAAAAGAAAAACATGTAACATCACATGTTAACAGCTTTCAGAGAAGGACCACAGAAAGGAATACTTAATTTAGCTGCATCAGTGAAAAATCACCTGACTTTTTTTTTCCAACTTGATTGTCTATCAGAAAAAAATCCTATAATCCACTTTGAAAAGTGCTTTCTCCATATATTATGCATGACATTTCCAGGCTGCCAAATTTCTGATTAAGCTGGTGATTAGAAGACAATGTAGCCTCTCTGGGTTTTTTTCTCTCTTTCTTGGAAGCAGTTTTCCTCCAACTCTGCTTCCTCTGAATGCCTGGTAAAAGTCAGAGGCAGAGAGCAATGAAAGACTGACACACATCGGAGAGTTGATCTGGTTAAAGAGGAATAACCAGCAGTGATGTGAAGCAGTCAACCCAGGAAGAGTTAGCAGAGGGCAGAAGGGAAGCAGAAAGTTCGGTAATGACAAAGGTCAGGATGGAGAACTTGTACCTGCTGAGTGGAAGACAGGTGTGGAGTATCAATTGCATCCAGGCTGAATAAATGCTTTGTTTGTTTGCAGGTATCTTGGAGGAGGGATGGCTCATTTTCACCTGTGTGTTTATGGCGTGTTACTTAAATTGGTCCATGGAGGCCAAAGGGGTGCTGTGAGGCAGCAGTGGGAAAGAGGAGGATGTGTTGCGGGTAGGTAGAGTTAAAAGTGGCAATTTATTATGAGTGCTTTGTCTGCTCATCGTTATAGACTCCTTCTGAGTAATCAGGCTGTGCTTCTGTAGGAATGGGTGGCTCAGGTAGGCCTTATTTAATTCATCTGTGTGAAAGTGAATGACCAAGGGAGATAGAGTGGGTATTAATCAGGACTGTATGAGCTTTGGGATGGCTGCATCTAAATCAATCCAAGGCATCATCTGGGAAATCAACTCCCTGTTTTCAGCTGGCTTGCGTGTGCCTTTTTCCTCCCAGCGAGGGGATATTAGAAAATTTTTTTTTCACTCACTTCTTCCCAGTTTGGTACATCCTGATGAAGTCTAGAAAATTCATAAGTCAGGAGAAATTTGCTCTGACTGGAATTTCATCTCACAGTATCTGAATACTGATGATTGGTATGGATACTGGTAGCCCAAGGCTCCTCCAAGTTTGTTCTGGGAATTAGCATGGATTCCTTTCTCTAAACCTCCTGAGAAAGAGTAGGTATGTGTTTATGAAAGTCTGAAAGTGATGGTCCTGCCAGTCCGGGTGGCCCAGTATATCTGAAACTGAGCATAAAATGAAGAACTGAGAATGGATTACCAAGGCTTTTGCTCTGGGCATAAGATGGAATATGGAGGCAAATTAGCTCATTAGCATTCCTCTTGGATTTTGATTATGGAATACGGGTGATAGTATCATTGGCTTTCAAAAACTCTTTTGAAATATAAGTGTCATAGTTTGTGACATACCATCATGGAAGAGTAAAAGGATGATGGCTAGCCTTCTGTCCTCAGCATTGGACTATAACCCTGGCCACTCTCCTTGAGAGCTTACATCATCCCCATTCATATGAGGGTTTCAAGTTTGAGGAACACTGTATGTGTATATATGTATTAGTCAGCATTTTCATTGCTGGACACAATACCCAATAACCAACACTCAATGCCCAAAACTTAGAGCAGAATAGGGTTAATTTGTCTCATGTTTTAAGGGGATTCAGTCTATGGTCAGTTGGCTCCAAGGCAGAAAAATCATGGCAAAAGAGTGTGGAGAAGCAAAGCTCAGCTTATTGTGACCAGGGAATGGAGCCAGAGTGGAAGGGGCAAGGGACCAGACATAGATCCCAAGACCATGCTTCCACAACCCAGCCAGGCACACTCAGAAATGTGCTCCATCAATCTTTCAGAGAGATCCCAAAGCCAATCGAGCTGACACTTCAATTTAACTGCACACTGCACTAAAGTTAATTGCTGCTATTCCAGGTCCCCCACTGGGCAGCATTTAGTTGTAAGGGGAAACTCACATGGCCCAAATGTTCTTATATTGTTTTTGAAAGACTGTAGAAATGAAAACATACAGTAAATAATAGTAAGAAGCGAACATGGCTGAAAACCATGGATTCCTAGGAATTTGTGTGGCGAGGAACTGAGCTGTAGGGTTCCTCTAAAATAAATCTTGGGGCAAGAAAAATCCTCCCTGGGAGTCATTAGGCAGGCTGCCTGGTAGGCCAATGTGTTCCTTAGGTCTCCTGAGTACGGTGAGGGTATGCTCCAGTGCACTCGCTGCATGTCCTATAGGTGTCCCCGCCAGTCCCCACCCTCTTTTGTTCCAGGGCACTTTGAATAACTAATGGGCCATCTCAGATAGGCTACTATATATAAGGCAAACCAGGGATAATGAAAGAACTGGTAATTTTCTAGGATAAGCTTATAAGGTTCAAAACTTTGGAAACATGGTGTCAAATTAATTTAAAAAAAAGGATTCAGATGAGATGAAGCACTTATCTCTTTGAATATAAGATAATTCTAATTAAAGGTCAGGGATAAAACTTGAATTATTTATTTCTATTTGTTTTTTTTTTCCCAACTTGTCTTTCTTGGTGAGTATTGTTTTGCAGATATCAGTGAAGATGATAAAGATATATCAGTCAGTATATGTGTGTATATATATATATATATATGTATATATAAACACACACACACACACACACACACATATATATATATATATTTTGTAAATGTATTTATTTTGAAAACATAGATTGTTTCCCAGTGCAGTGTCTCTGGTTATGTGCAAATCCAAATTCCTTTGTATGCTATAGACTCAGTGGGCTGCTGGGAATTTTAGTGGACCTGTAAGCTTTGTTGGGTTCACCTTTCTATGTTCAGTAAAGAGGAGGAGAGGGAGAGGAAAGGAAGGAGAAAAGGGGTGGGGAAAGGGAAGGAAGGGGAAGAGGGAAGGTGGAGGAGTTTTTGATTTCCATCTGATATCTGAGTATGGGAGAGGAGAATGAAACTAGAAGCAGAGGCCTAAATTTGCCTTTTGAGAAACATAAGCAATAGACAATACCAGGCAGAGCTGCAGGTACTGCAGGGTCATTTTTGTCTGTCCTAGTGAGCAGGGGGTGGGGGCAGCACTCAGAATTGTGTTCCCAGGTCTACTTTCTTTGGCTCTCTTTCTCTGGGCATCTCAAACCATCGTCACTCATGGAGGTGCCAGTGATATTCTGGGTGCATCTTAAACTGGGATTAGTCATATTCCCTCTTTGCTGGTCCTGGTCTGGTCTGGTCAGGCTGGACTCAAGGCCAGGGGAAGGGGAAAGAGCACTCAGGGATGCTTTTGACTCCTGGCATGTGGGGTGCTAGCTTATGCAGACAGTAAGGCCTCTTCCATTACTTTTCGTGTGTTCTTGTGCAATGAAGGGGATCGAGAATGCCCATGAGAAAAACAGTAGCAGTGCTTTTAGAGACATCACACAAACTGAACGTTCATCAGAGGCATCCTTCATTAATAGAGCTCTTATTTTCATCATATCCATTAACAGCTGAGCTTGGAGTTAGGTTCTTCTTCATTATACCCAGAGCTCTGTTGAGAGGACGGTAAGTGTGCATCCAATCCACAACAAAGTGCCACAAAACAAAGCAGAGCATTCTACTGGCTCTTTTAATTCTTCATTTTCTGCACAGAAATGCTTTTCTTTCTTATTCTGGATTATGGAGGCATAGCACAGTTTTCACCATCCATCATATATGACCAGCTTCCAGTCTGTTCACTGCAAAATAATCATTTTGTGGGAATATTCACTGGGATACACAGGAAAAGCAAGATTGCCCTCCATTTACCATTGAGGAGCTGCCAGGCTGTGTTCTCTCTGACAGCATGATATATATCCAAGGAAACTGTAAACTGAGCTTAATATTAACTGAGGAAAATTCTAAGCAGCAAGGTAAAGTCTGTGCAAATTCTAAAGATGTTTGCTAATAGCATATGAATAAACTGTAGATTTCCAAGGTTAGGATTATCAGAAATATGAGTGCTCTTCAACAGTAGGATAAAAGTCTAAAAAGGTGCAGACATATATCAGTTATCTATCTATCTATCTATCTATCTATCTATCTATCTATCTTAAAATTGGGTTATTTTTCATTTATTTCTTCAGTGACCTAAAGCAAGTTGGTGTAGTTAATCCAGAAGGGCACATTGCCATGCTTAACAGAGTCTGTTGCCCCTAGTAACACTTTGCATACACAATTACTGACCTCATTTACTCCCAATGTGTTACTTCAGTTCAATTAATTGTCTTAGGGAAATGATTCAGAGTGAAAAGGTAGTAAGAAATCTCTTTACATGTGGAATTAGTGAGACTATGAGACATGCTTTTATTAAGTGAAAAATGATCAAGACTATGCATCATGATTTTATAGGATCAGATTTGTTTTTAGTGCCTAATTTTGTGACTTGTGAAGGTCACATGATCTTCGACTTTGTTTTTCCCACGCTCATTACCTGCAATCTGTCCTCATTGCTAGGAACAGGCTGAACACCTCCTTGTTCCCCGACTGTTATGTACACATTTCTCACTGGGTCCTTTCTTGTACTTGACTCTTAGCCTTAAGGACTATTTGACATTTGTTAAGCTTATCATTCACATTCCCCTCCTGGAGTGGGTTGTTTTTTTCATTTCATATTTTTCTTCAGCCCTAGAATCCCTCTTTTTTTTCATTTTTTTCTGCTGAAATCCTACTCTGTGACACACCTCAAGGGCATTACTGTGGTAGTTTATGTCTAGATGTCTCCCCAGAGCCTCTTGTGCTCATAGGCGGGAGGTGACTGGCCCATGGAGGCATGATACGCACGCTCAGACCAGTCCCCTGATGGGTTTGTAGCTGAGTGTAATGCTGGGAGGGGTAGTCTGCTCAGAGGAGATGGGTCACTGGGGATGTGGCTGGGAAGGATCTATCCGTCTCTCTCCTCCTTTGATCTTTCTCTTTCTGCCTGCCATGCCATGGGTATTCTCCTTTGCCAAGCCCTTCTGCCATGCCACTTGGCTTGGATTGAACTGACTAGGCTGAAACCTCTGCAAACTGTGAGCCAAAATAAACCTTTCTTCCTCTAAGATATGAGTGTTGGGTATTTCGTCTCAGCAACAAGAAAGTAACTAAAACAATCACAAAAATAAGAATGATTTGTTACCTTATCTCCAGTCTTTAAGCACAGCGCCTCTATCCAGGTTGCACATCAGTATTATTGGGAAGTTAACTAAAAAACAAAAAACAAAAAACTAAAAACTAAAAAGCACCAATGCTCAGATCTCTCCTCTATACTTCTAATCTGTGCATAGAGTTCTCACTTTAATCTGAACAATTACTAGTGATAATCTTCCCAATCCCTTCCAGACAAGTGTGGCTTGCATCCCCTTTCAAGGATAGCATGGAGGCACTTGCTGATATACAAAATGAGTTTGGATGTGGGTGAATGGGGCAGCTGACCCCCTGGATCCAGTGTAAGTGGGAGAAGTCTCCCACACAGCTGGCCCAATTTGCCACTGCTATTCTTGCCAACAGGAGTTTTTTTTGTCATGATATAGGGGTGCATGAGGTCTTCTGGTGACCAATCAGGAGGATCATTGGGGCACAATGGAGTGTGTAGGGTAGATAGATGTGCAGTACATGACAGAACAGGAGGTCAAGCCTAAGCAGTTGTGCTTTGAGTCTGCTGAAGTTAGTCTGAAGGCTCATGATACAGTGATTTTGGGTTCATTATTTGTAATTTAACATATCTACAACTATTTTATTGTTTGATAACACTTTTTTGCTTGACGAGTTTGCTTTCTTGTTCAGGCACAGTGAAGCCCACAATTATACTGCACTTTCTCAGCTGATGCACTGTTCTGTTGTTCCTGATGATCATTTCTCAACGTTTCCTTTCTTCCTCTGAGACCTAAACCCTTCCCTTGGGTCATTACTTTTGTTACTTCTTCCTTATTTCTCATTCTTGGCAGGGGATCTTGCTTCCTACTTGCTGAGAAAGTATAAGAGATTAAGGAAAGACACCTCTTGCACTCCCTCCCTGCTTGTGCTGACACTATGCTTGCTCCTTCAGTAAGCTCAGATGTGATTTCAGTGTCCCCCTCAGGTTCATGGTTGGGAGTTTGGTCCTTAAGGTGGTGGTGCTGAGAGGTGGTAGATCTTTAGGAGGTAGAACCTAGTGGGAGGGTCTTAGGTCCTGGGAGGGAGATGGAAGGAATGTGAGATTCCAGCCTCTTTTGTTTTCTATTTGAAGATATGAGCTCTTTTTTCAATGTGTATTCCTTCTGTATGCCATCTGGTCCTCATCAGAACTTGCACCTTGCTGTTTAGACTTTTGGCTTCCAACTTCTGAGATAGGTAAACTTTTCCTCTTTGTAAATTTCTCCTATTTCAAGTATTTCATTGTAATAATGTGAATTAAAAAATGGTCACCCAAAAGTTTCTTTGTTTTGCAAGTTAAATCTTTTAAATGATTAAAAGCAGGAGTTGGTCTTGGGTGCAGTCTGCAGGACCAAAAAAGGAAAGAAATTTTATTTTCCTGTTTCTCACATTCCTCCTTGTTTAAGCTTCACCTCGCAGAGAATTCATGTCCCCAGAACTTTTGGGTTGTCATAGGACCCTGTTCATGCCACTTGAGAAAACAGGTTCTGCGACCCTTCTTGTAGAATTTTCTTTACATTTAAAAGTGGAGGGATTACCTGGCACAGGTGGACATGCATCTTGAGGATAAAGGAATAGGCAGTGACACAAATCTGAGATGGGCACAGGATGTGTGATTCCATACACTCTGATTAAATGTGGTTTCTTTCTCCATCTCCAGTCTCCTTGTTCCCATTTTGCCCCCTAAGCTGTACTTAATTAGAGGGATCTTAAAAAACATCAGATTGCCTGTTCACTTGCTCTCACCCTCCAGTAGTTTTTCATAAATAGTTTTGTGTAGAGAAAAAAAAAGATCCAGAGTCCTTCTCATGGTCTGCCAGCCCTATGGGAAGATGCTGTGTGGCTTCCTGTCCTGGAACTCCCTCCTCATCCTTCAGTCCAGCCTCCTTCTACCCTCACTGTGCTCAGACACTGCACTGGCTTCTTCCCTAAGCTCCCTGCCGTGCTGTTCTCCCTGCCTGTTGCTCTCCTTTCAGATTCTCCAGTGGCTCATTGCTTCTGCCTCCCTGTTTCTTCCTCTTTCAGATCATCTCATTAGAGAGGCTTTTCCTAACTATCCTATTGAAAGCCAGTCATGTTCATTCTCTTGCCTCTTCTTCTGCTTTGTTTTCTTCTAAGCATGTGTATACCCAACACGAGGCGATGCATCTAGTTCTTCAGTTGTCTGCCTTTCACCAGAGTGTCAGCCCCGTGGGACTTGGGCTAGTTCATTACTGTCCTTCTTGGTAACTAGAATAATGGTTATCCCATAGTAAGCATTTAGTATACATCGGGTGAATTAATTTGGGAATATGAAGTTTAGGTACCAGGGGACTAGGGAAAGCAGGAAGGAAATTGATACTGCCATTTGTCAGGATATGTCACCGCATGTTTTCTTCTTTCTCTCTCTTTTGTATTGCAAAGAATCCTACTGGCCATAAACAGAAGAAAGTTCCACTACTCAAAAGCAATCCATCCTGGGCTCCGAGCATGCTGAAAGGTCAGTTTCTGCTGACGCAGTTCAGTGCCTGGCAGCCGCCGGGCTGCGCAGAGAGGTCAGGGAACTGACTCTGAAGAGCATGCAGGGAGCCCGGGGAGTGTGTGTACTTGGTGGTTCCATTCTTGAATCTCAGTGAGCCGCTTCTCTTCTGGCTGTTTGTGTTGTGTCAGTGACTTCAACCAAGGCTTCTTGGATACCTAAAGACAAAAGCACAGGTGGTAGAGCCAGTAGAAGATTTCCTCTATATGTGGTGGGGGTGTGGGGGACACAGCCTTCTTCTTGCTGGGCAATGAAAAGAAAAACCACTTCTAATACAGGCTCGCATTTGCAGCGTCTGTTTCATTTGGGTAATTTTAGATGGCAAAAACCCACGTCGCAGAATGAGGAGGGCTCCTATCATCTTACAAATGATTGTGCTGGTGTCTCTAAGCACCCGCCACTGTAATTAATAGACTGTAAGGGCTGAGAAGAGATAGGAACCTTATTAAGCTCAGGAAGCAGTGTCCCTTTAGGGCAAACTGACATAGAAGAAAACAGTGTAATGGTTTTTCTGTCTTAGAAAAGCCTGAAAAATTCTCTCCTTCTCCTTTTAGAATGTGTAATAGTGAATTAAAGATTTTAATATTCCTGTTAACCTTTCCTTATTCAGATGTCATTGCTTAATTAATCTCTACTACTTCTCAAAAGAAAAAAGAACATATTTGAAGACATCTACAAGGTTAAAAATTGGATCTTCGAAAGATACCAACCAAACTCCATTGTTATTAAGAGCTTTTCCCAAAGATAGCACTTAATAGACATGATAGCATTTTTATCTGTAGTATTTCTTGGTGAGCAACATTAACAGCTGTTAATTGTATTGCACAGACAATGGCAATGAAGGCCTCGGTGGACATGAGCTCTACATTTCTAACTTCTGATGGCCTTTTCTATAGTACTTTCAGCTGGACTTGATCCATCTTGGAAAAAAAAAGAATGACAATAAATGTAGACCATAATGGTGAAATGGGAAATGTAACTCTGAGTTTATAAGGTGTGGCTCCCTTGTATTCAACAAATTTTATTCTTTTTTAGATATCAAAATAAAAGCCATCTAATGAAAAGCAAGATAATGGAGTGGTTACTTTAAAAATCTACATGAACTCAAGAGCAACCTAAAGGGGCTCTTGGTCAAGCCTAATTTCTATTTTTACAGCTCTATGTGGCAAACAGGACACTTTGGCATACATCATCTCACTTGGTCCTCAAAATAATTTCTTTGGAATCAGAAGCTTAGTCAGACTCAGGAAAGTATTTCATGGGCACCAGGAGACTTATACGATTCCAGAACAAGGAAGCTAAATGTTCTTTGTCAAGGAGCTCGTTGGTCTTCATGACTTTTCGGCCAGGCATTGATCTAGAATCCTCTGATATGGTTTATTAGATGTACATAGACATATGAAAGTGTAATATTACACTGAATTAGGTTAATAGGGATAGGATACATTATGCTGTGATGGCAAACAACTTCCATATCTCAGTGCAGTATAGGAAAAAATTTCGTTGTCAGGGATTTAGCTCAGTAGCACAAGTGCCTGCCTGGCAAGCACGAGGTTTTGAGTTCAATCCCCAGTACAAAAAAAAAAAAAAAAAAAAAAAAAAAAAAAAAAAAAAAGGTCAGGGGCCTCTTTGGAGATGATGCAATTGATGTAATTGAAGAATACTCACAATTGGAAGTGAGTACCACCTCAGAGATGGCAGCAGCGATGATGATGCAGTCACACCAGCTATGGAGTGCTTCTCCCCCGAGGGACACATACCGTGTCTGTTCACGTGAACACAGGAGTATGATCTTCCTATGTGCCAGGAAGGAAGAGGAAAACTGAATAGGAATGATAGTGTGATTTCTATTATGTAAGTTTTTTCTTTTTTCAATCAATGAAGAGCTATGTTCTGGGATTCAACATGGAGCAGGCTTAGTTGAACTAGTCAGGGCTTGTGGTCCTCTTTGACTAAATATCTTACATTCATCATTCTTTAATGGCAGGGAGAACTGCCTTAGAACTGTGATGCTGGGCCCCCAATTCTTCCAGGGTATGGTGATGTCAACATGATGCTAAAGCACCCGGAATATTCATTGAATTCAGCAAGGGAAGGAAGTTGGCCCAGGATAGTGTGTAGAATAAATAACCAGGTGATTATCTGCAATATTTATTTTTCAGTGTATCAGTGAACACTGTGAAAAATGCTTTTCAGTCATGGTCTTTTCTTTGTGCAATTGTGGATAGCCTAGAAAACAGTTATAGGGATTGGGAAGAAGACAGAAAGATGAAGTGCTGTAGATTCTACCCTAGAAGGGCATGAGTTTGTGCCTGGGACCAAATTACCATCTCTGGCACATGCAATTTTGGCCTTTTCCACAACTGATCTCATACCAGCTAGAAAACTTAGTTCAAAAAATCTCTGGTTACTAAAGGGAAGTGTGTTCACAGAACAGTGAATGCCCTGTTGATTTCTGTGGTCTAAACCGTAATGATGAAATTTTAATTCTGTTGCTCCCCATCATGAAATAGGCACAAGAATTACTGAGTAGCTTGCAAAATTCAAGTTCCAAGTCTCCATCCTCCAAACTTTTGGATCAGTATCTTGAAGCCTAAGAAATATCTTTACTAATAATCTCAGTTGATTCTGGTACTTGCTAGCCCACAAAACACCAAACTAAGTAAACAAACATGGGTGGGTTAAGGAATGGTGAAAATCTTGTTGCAAATTTTGAGTGGGCCCTCAAAAATATCTCCATTGATGCATAAATTTGTTCGATACTGTATACAAAGGACTTGGGAAACAGACTGCATAGTAAGTGCATAATAGGGGCTCCAAGATTTGACTGCTAGAGACTGCTGTAAATTTTTTAAATAATCTTGGCAACAGTTTTAGGCATGGCTTCTAGTTAATATTGAGGGTTTTTCACCCTCCCTGTTACTGGTGCCCTTTAAGATTGTAGAAAAGAACAGTTGGCCCTCAATGAGAACAATGGAAAGCAAGTTGAATGAATCCCAAAATGGCATATTTTACTTGAAAAACATGCATTATGCTCTTTTCCAAGTAAACTGCACAGAGAAATGTAAATGAAGCATAAAGCTCTTATGAATTAGGCCCTAAGCGTTTTTCTTTTTAGCATATAAACTGCCACTAAGGATGTGATAGGAATGCATTTTCTACTATTTTTCAAACTGTAATTATGTTTCCCAAGTAAAACTCAAATACTTGATATGGTCCTGTTGCAACTGTACCAGACAGGTAATAACTGGAAAATTTAACACAGAGCTTTATCTCTTAAATGCTAAAAGGTAAGGCTACTCACAGCATACAGAAGAGTTGACATTAAATATAAAAAGGGGGAACCTGGTGATTCTCTATGATGTTAATTTTGCATCTGGAAATATGTTCCAAAGCTGCAACCATAGCACCTTTTAAAATACATATGAGTAAAAGACAAGCAATAATTCCTTCCCCAACCTTCACTTTAAACAGCTTATAATCTCCACCTAGCATTCAATAGTTCCATTTTCCCTCCACATTTACTGTATTTCAGGTTGGAATGTGATGCAGTTAAGTCTCAGAGCAGTAAATTAACTTATTTAAGTGGCAATGGAATAAAAATGAAGCAAAAAGAGGGAAATTCTCTGGCTAGTACTGTTCAATTGTGTATCTAAAGTCCATCAGAAAAGGACATACAATAAAACTTGTACAGAAAATTAAAAAGATTTGAACAATTCCATTTCCACTCATCATCACAGTGGACTTTGTTAGCCAACAATTCTTATTACTATCCTTTTATACTCAGTGATTCTAAGACGTATGCTCTTTCAAAGACATGTGCATCTACAAAGAAGAAAAAACGAAAAGCTCCTTAAGACTTCTCTTGGAATTGAAAATTCTTTTGGAGGGACAACGTGTTTCCACATAGCATGTTCTGTAAGATATCTATAGGAAAACCATAGATTCGTAACTTTAGGATAAACCATGTTATTGTTTGGAATGTGATCTTACATAAGCGGATGATTGAAAGAGCAAAATCTCCAAAATAATTTCTGATAAGATCTCTCATGAAATCCTCGATCTGGCTTTGCATTTTCAACTGGGAAAACTTTGATGCTTTCTAGTGGATATGCAAGCACATTCCATGCCTCTTTGAAAATCTCTCATTTGTACATGAATTTTTTATAGGTTTTATCCATACCTGGTGCATCTTGCTTTTGTGTCTATCAAAAGAATTAATATATTTCCACATTTCCCTTCACTTCTCATTAATGCATGCATTTGACTACAAGGGAATTTCTCCAGATTACCTTTGCAAGCCTGGTTAAAAGTTATGATTTCTGAAAACACTTATCAACTTTGCATAAAAATAGTACAACTAAAAATAGTATAACTTTAAATCTCACAGTAGAGATCGCATTTCACATTTTCTAGGAAATAAGACTGGAAATGGTCTCTTGCTGAGGAAACAAGAAGCTTCTGACAACTGGTGAAGAAATAGTACAGAGTCAGCGTTCTGAGTCAGACAAATGTCAAATCCATGCTGTGACCTTTACCATCATTCTTGACCTTGGGCTTGTGCTCTTTCAGCTCATTATTCCCTATGGGCAACATGGGTAAGATAACAAATGTAACACTTAGGGCGGGCTAAGTGCTGTATCAGATAGTCTCCCAAATGTATGATGGTATCAACACAATAGAAATTCGATGTTCACTCATGACATTTTGTCGTGCCCAAGGTATCTCCTCTTGTCAGTCATTCAGAGGCCCAGGCTACATAGGCTCTATGGTCTTGGATGAGTGGTCTTCATGGTTATTTCAGAGCAGTATTTCTCAAAAATATTTTCTCCCTAGGGAGCCAATTAAATTAATTAACCCAATTAATTTGAATTAATTTAGTTAAATTTAACTTCTTTCTAATAAGTGAAACTAAATACCAAGTTTATCAGGTAGATGTGAGCTTTGGAAACTCACAAACTATATTCATAGCTAAGATACTGTTCTTCCCCCAAGCTATGATTTTCACTTGTTGAAAGCCTGTTTTCACTTTGAGATTGCACGTGTTGGGTGTTACCTCTATTTCCAGCATGTTAGAAGAGGAAAGGAGAAGAGAGGAGCAAACCTGGTAGGTTTCATTGGGCTGGAAATGTCACACATCACTTCCACCTACATTCCCTCTCTTCAGTTCAGTCACATGATCACCTTTAACAAATGACTCTGGGAAACGCAACTAACTGTGGTCCAGAAAAAGAAAAGACTGATTATTTGGTAAACAACCAGTGTAGTTATTTATTTATTTTACTATTTTATTTGGTTTGTATGAGTTCTTACGAGGGTTTAACTACCACTTCATAGGTATTAAGTGGTTGGCATCATGTGTAGTATACTTTAAATGCTTAATATGATGTTTGAATCCATGTTGGAAAACAGGTAAAACAAAAGTCATCTATCATTTAATCCATCAGAGAATGAAATAAATGTTAGAGTTGGAAGATGCTTTAGAAACCGTGTAGGCCAATCTCCTAGTGATGAATTTCTGCTTAAGCACTTTTAGTCAAAGAGAGGCAGTGCATTTCCTTACCATTTCTTGAGTTACTTGAAAGGTTTTATTCCATGCAAAAGTCCGTATCTTCAGCCTTTCAGCTGTCCCACTGTACCCATTCTGTGCTTTGCCCTCTGAAATATTTTTCTTCTTAATTCATTAAGCAGATGTTTATTAAGTTCTTCTGTATGCCTGGATTTCTAGAGGAAGTAACGTGTGTTTGAAGTATAGAGATGGAGGTTTAGTCAAAGTGTGAAATATCATCCCTGCCAAAAATTCAAGGTCATCTGGAGGCTACAAATGTGACCTTATTTGGAAGCAAGGTCTTTGCAGATATAATTTCTGGTGGTTCAGAAGCTGGAAGAGACAAGAAAGGATTCTCTTCTAGAGCCTTTGGTGGGATTGTAGCCTTGCTGGCACCTTGATTTTGCACTTGTGATGATCAAAATGGTGAGAAAAATATTCTGTTGTTTTGAGACATCCTGTTGGTGGTCATTTGTTACAGAAGCCCTTAGAAACTAATACAGATGGGTCTTCTCCAAATGTTGTCATTGCAGAGTTGAGAACAGGGGCTTAGCAATCTAGTCCTATGGAACTCATGATGACTTTATGGATATAAATAAAATAGGAAGTCTTAGATGACTTACCAAATGAACAGAGACTTGCCCTGCCCTTTGTGGGTATCTGTAGATACCAAGTTTTGCTGAATACTTCCTGTTAGTAGCTAAGTCTGCAGTTCATCTAAACCATTTTACTTTCAGGAGTTGAGCTATATGTTTACAAGTATCAGTTGTGTTTGTTTCCAAATCTGTTTCTGTCCATTGTATTTGCGATTTTGCAACATGATTATAATATATTTAATGAAGAAATTGCGAGTATAGAAGGAGAGTTATTTCTTTGAAAAAATAATGAAATGTTTTGGAAAGAACTGGAATGTGATAAAAAAACTATAAAAATCAAAGGAAATTACACAGTCAGATTGTTTTTTAAGTGTCATTATGTTTTTTTGAGTTAAAGAAACTTAAATCACCAATTGTAAAGCAGTTCACACAAAAATAACTTGAGGAAGTTTAGTCAGTTGCTGCTGGATTATTTGTCGATGTGGACACATGATTATAACTTTCTAATGTATAATATTTAAATAATATATTTAAGGCATGTATTTTAATAGTTTACTGCTTACATTGCCTTTTGTACTTAATTTTCCCAGTTGCATCAGATTAGAAGTCTTTATGGTAGATTGGTAAAATGACCGATTTGGGACTGTGACCAAGCCTTCTGTTTAGGACTAATGAGACCTTCCTTTCACACACAATGGGTATGAGTAATTTCCTTCTTGCCTGTCAAGTGACTGCGTGGCTTCAGGAATAGGGCTTTGGATTTCTGGCATCCTGCATTCTGGAGTGGGACTCAGTTCCCTGAATAAACAGCGTCCCAATGGATCTTATTTCCCAGGTCTGAGGACCTACTTAACTCAGCGGCTGTTACTGGCAGATCCTGAGTGGAAACATGTTCTCTGTTACTCTGTAGCATGCTCTTTACACCGTACTTCACCAGCACAAAGAGAGTCCTGTGCCAGGCACTTCGGTAGAAACTGTATTGTATTGCTTTCCTTTTTCTTCTTCCTCTTACTTCTTCCTTTGAGAACATAATTCAAGTTCTAGCTTCTAGTTTATATATGAACTTTCAGAAGGCCACCCATTTGCATGTTGGAATAGTTTTATGTTAGTTTTTGAGTTTCAATTTATATATTGCTTAAATAAACATTGGTATTTGTTTAAGTTTCCTGAGCATAACTCAGTTGGTTCTTGGGGATGTGGATAGAAACAGGAACCAGGCCAAGGGGTAGAACATTTAACTGGGATTTGAGATTTTGTTTTTCATTGTTCAGTGTCATTTTAGTTCCATCTATCAAACCAGATGCCAAGAAACATGAAGGCGGGAGTAGGGTCACCTACCAGATTTGTTCCCAATGCAGAGCCTCAGGACTACTTGCTGTTGTTGAACCTGTGACAGAAAAGATGAAGATCTGCTTAGTCAACCAATCAATTATCTATCAATTACCTTTAGGTTGTTGCCTTGGTCTCTTTCCTGATCACTGGGACAAAATATCTGACACCCACAACTTAAAGCAGGAGAGGCTTATTTGGCCTCATGGTTCATAGAGGTTCAGTCCATAGTTGACTGGCTCCATTGCAGACAGCACGGTAGGAGGGCCAGGGCAGAGGAGAGATGCTCACTTGATCGCACCCTGGAAGCAGAGAGTCAAGGGAGGAGCTGGAAAGGGAGAGGTAGTCCGGGATGACTGCCTCTTCCAACCAGGGCCCCCGTCCTAACAACAAGTCAGTCATAAACCCAATAATCCACTCACCTTCCATGCACCCCATCCATGAGCACATGAGACTCTTAGGGGAAGGCATTCAGCTATAAATCATAAGCCTGGTGAATTTAATTCTAAAATTAAAATGTTCCTGTGACTATCTCGGTACTTGGCACACTGACCCCAGAGGTGGGGCAGGGAACTTATTCTTTGTTTTACCTGGCGTTTATTGATGGAACAAGATGGGCACTGATGTGTGAGATCTGCTCATTAGTATGTAATAACTCTGTGGTAGTCATGTCCAAAGTCATGGTGTCTGGATCTCAAACCCTGTCCCAAAGACTATGCCCAAGTATTCCACCTCCTGGCCCATGCTTCCCCATTTAGGATTTCTTGCTTCTATGATCTCTTTAGGTGCTTATTTCTGTGGGGTCACCTCTGGGGGCAGGTGGGTTGGAGTCTCAGTGGTGGACACTGCTTGCTCTTTCCTCCCTAGCCGTCCCTCATGTGGTCCCTGATGGCTGCATCTGTGGCTATTACTGCCCCTGGTCTGGTGCTGGGCAAGGAGTGTCTGTACTGTAGAGCCAGAGCAGGACACCAGTGGTTCCAATGTGGCTTCTTCCTCACCCTTCTGCTTCCCCTGCCAGGCCCCGCTATGGCTTTGGGGGATTGGGGAGTTAAGCAGCTGGCAGACAAGGACTGAATATGTGCTCTGGTGAGCAGCAATGCAGGTTTTGTGAGCAGTTAGGGCTCTTCTGCCTCTCCTGGGTTTGAAGTTTTATCATGGATAATTCATCAATGAATAATTAAAAATTATTAATCAGCAAATATGGCTTAAGTGACTACCATATGCCAGGCACTGTGTTGCAGGCTGGCATATGACAAGCATGAAAGGAAAGACCCCATTAGGTTCTGCAGATTTTGTATTCACATCTTTTTTTTGCAGATCAAAACCAAGATTGCCAGGAACAGTGGCTATTAGCCACGAAGCCCTTTTGGAATGTTTAGTACCATATAAATGGTATCAGAAAAGAGAGAGTGCTAAAGGTTAGGTTCTGAGATTTAAGAATGTACTTTCCATGTTCGAAATAACTCATTAACTATTCAGGAGCATGTAAAGTGCTTGGGCATAATTTTCCCTTGCATTATTGTGTTGTGCTGTGCTGTAAAGAACACGATCTTTCCAGAGAAAAAGAAGACAGCACTGCCAGACCTGGCTCTGCCAGTAACGGGCTCTGTGACATTGGGCAATCACTCTGATTCCTGGGTCCCCATATCCTGCTTGGTGGTGACTGGGTAAGGTGGCATCTGCAGTCTCTTCCTGTTGTAAAATTCTCATTTATGGTAGGATTTCAAGGCAGTTTGAAGGACCCAGCATATCCTGTACAGGATTTTCTAATTCCTTCATTCCCCCTCACCACACAGGGTAATATTTGAAAGTATAGAGTCATCACAGAGCTTTGCATGACTGAATCTGCCTCATTTTACCCTATTAGGACTCGTATTGTATGGGGGCAGCAAGAAGTGCCTGCCATCTGCTTGCTGATTTGAGGAATAGTCAAATCAATGAGAAATGTTTAGCCTGCACTAGCACGATCAGGGAAGAAATAAAAGCCAGCATAGGGTGTTTGAAGGAGTATCATGAAACACAAGAACTCATGGTATGCAAAAGAAAGACATATTCTTTTTGTATTTGAGAAATTCTGGTGGAGGAAACATATGAATAAAGCATGTGGAGTCTTAATGCTGAAGTAGGAACTATTGGGGATTAGACAACACAGGGAGAGATAAAATGGGAGGACAGAGGAGAGAGAACTTTTGGTTTCCCCAGAGAGGAAGCAATAATATATAGGTAAAAGTTATAGGTGGTTTGCGGGTATGATGGCACATGCATATAATCCCAGCACTCTGGGAGGGTGAGGCAGAAGGATCCAAGTTTGAGTCCAGCCTAGGCAATTTAATGACTTAATGAGACTTTATCTCAAAATAAAAAATAAAAGGGGCTGGGGATGTGTATCAGTGCAAGACCCAAAGACCTTGAGTTCAAGTCTCATTAAAAAAAAAAGTCACTGAGTTACAATCAGTACTGTACCAGGAAAATCTGACTGTCAAAGATAAAAAGGAGATCCATGGCTACAGTGGCTCTCACTGTTCAAAGCTAGAGTGCAGGACCCCAGGCCAAAATATTGGGCACAGAGAGAGTCTAGGAAAACCTCACAAGGTTTCTGAAATAGGAGATGCAGGCACATAGCTGTGTTGAAGATGGCTGAGGTAGCGTTTTCTCCAAAGTGCTAAGCTAAGATTTCCTGCGAGGCTATTGCCTTTAAGCTGCATGACTCATTGGCAAAATTCACAAGACAAAAATGTGATCACTGAGGATTATGCTGCCATTGCTGGTAACATGCTGGCAATGATTGTAACAGGACTTGCCAAGCACATATTGACCCTCTGAGTCACATTGGTTCCCATGGAGATTAACACCATCAACCACGGGGACAACAGCCCAGAAGTGTGATTGGTGTTAGACAGGGAAGAGAAAAATGGCAGTATAATACTCTAGAAATGCAGCAATTGGAATGAAAAAGGAGCAGGGGGTGGTGTAGCTCAGGAGAGAAAATGACTTGTAATGCCTTAAAAACCTGCTTCTCCAGCTCTTCCTGCAAATGGCTGGGGAAAAAGTGTGGTTTCTGGCAGGTAGGCTACTCTGCTTTTATTTATCTGGCTACCTCCAGCAAGTTTTCTTACCCGGTTGGCTCATCTGTGTAACAGAATGTGTCCGTGGACCACAGGCTCCTGATTCTGATTCACACACTGAGCCTTATGGGTGGGAAGAACACGGATTACTTAGGGATAGGTTTTAATTTTCTGTCTGGATAAAATATTTTTACATCTATTCAAAGAAAACCATGACTTCAATTCCACATTTTCGGTAGTTGTGTCACGTATTTTAATAGGGCAGTTGGGTTATAAGGTTTCAGTGTGTTTTTCCTTTGGAATTTTGGGTGGGTGTATATGTTGTGGCATCCTCCTCCCATCCTTGTCCTTTGCAATTAGGGTTATCTGCATACTCCTACAAGGCCGCTGCAGCCTTGTGTACATGCTTATCCTTCTGGTATCTGACCCTCTACCCTTTTTCCAAAGGAGGGAAGAAATAGTCTGAAGACATATTTTCCAAATTCACCACTTGTGAGTCATGCTCAGCTCTGATGAAACAGGGCATATAAGGTGAGCTGTACATTTTCCTGTCTCTTTCATTTCAGCAGTTGTGGAAAAACGCCTGTTAGTTGGTGAATGATCAAACAGATGTAAGAAGAATAACCGGCTTCCAGAAAAATCAGATTAAATTGCATCAAAAGTAACTGAACCAAAATGACAACATGTTACTCTGCAAAAGAAAGGAGATGATGGGTTTCAAAGGAATGACATAGCATTTTTGGAGAAAATTAGAGTTATTAAGATAGTTGGAGCTGGAAAACATGCCATTATTCTCCCAAATGTTACTTGTTGATGACTCTTCTCTCTAGCAGGAGGGGCAACTTGCCATAGAGGTACATGGTCTGCCTACCCATGTACCAGTGATTATCAGTGAGCTTGCAGCCGGGTCTCCAAAGTGTCCGGGCCTCAGTTTGCTCATCCTTAAAATGAAAATTTTACTTTGAAATCTTTAAGGGCAGACTACAGCATCTCACACAGACTGGACCCTCATTCAATGGCAGCGAAGCAGATGAGAATGATAATGTCATGGAGGGACCAGTACTGCTGCAGTGTCCATGATGCTTCCATTAAAGCCTGAAGGAAGGAACAGATAATGTCTCAGCTCAAGCAGTCAGGAAAGAGCTTCCTTTTATGAAGGGAGGTTCAGCCTTTTTAGTCTATTCAGGCCTTCAACTGATTGGACGAGGTCCACCACATTAGGGAAGACAACTCTAATGTTAATCTCATCCAGAGATACCTTCACAGACATACCTTACATAGTGTTTGAGCAAATATCTGGGTCACTCCCTTATGGCCTGGTCAAGATGACCCATGGTATTAACTGTCTCAATCATCATGTTTATCAAGGGATCTTGCCCCTTAGTTGCAAATCTGTGATTCTGAAAAGGAAATTTTATTATAAAAGTCATTTTGATAAATTTAATTTTTATAAAGTTTCTGCCTCATAGGACTCCTAGAGCATTGTTTCTCTGCTTGCAATTTGAAATTAGAGCCTTGTGCTTTCGGAACATGCTTTTCAAATCTTACATCCCCTCATCTTTTCCTCACTGTGTTACACTGTGTATCAGAAAGGCAACCTGGCATAGTTCCTGAAGACTCAATATCCTGTTTGTGTTTCTCCTGGGCCACTTACCAGCCGTGTGACTGGGAAAATTACTGAACCCCATTTCAGTTTCCTTACCTGTAAAATGGGGTGGAAACAGTCTCTCTCTGAGCAGTTCTTGTGAGAATAATATCTTCAGTGCACGAGAAGTACACAGGCCAGGGTCTGCCTGGCATGGAACATACATGAAGTCACCATCAGAAATTATTATGTACCCTACCGAGAACTGAAAGGTGGAAGACAGTGTCACATTTCAACTCTTTCCATTTCTAAATTAATCTGGTGTGAAACTTGCCACAGAATATGTTTCACTGGTGGTATTTTGTGGTTGTCAGTTCACCTTCTTGTGTGTTCTCAGGTCTTATTGAGGACAGCGAGTGTGCACGCGACTATGCCGTGTGTGCTTGTGTATGTCTGTGAGGAAAAGCCTCTGCTGATGAAAGCTGATGTCCCCCTATCTGCCCCTAAAATGTCCAGGAAAGCAGGGAATTCGAATCAATAGCAAAGAATCTCCTCACCTTTCCCTGCAGAAAGGACATAGCACAAAGCTCATGTTCTGTCTAGTACGTGTGATGAGGTCTGGTTTGCAATGTCATAGGAATTATATAAAAACTAAGTCACTTTTGCTTAAACCCCTTCCCTCAGTATTTTGTTCCATGCTAAGTGTGACCTTTCAAGGACTCGATTTTCTTAGTGCTGCTTACATCTGAAATACAGCATCAGTGTGAGCATGAGGTAGAATCATCTGCTGACTCTTTAAACTTACTGAAAGCAGATCGGCAAACACCACAAAAAACAAGAGTTGATTCAACCGCTCGGATGTTGGGTATGGCTGGGATGGCCTCTGAACGAAACATCCAGGAGGAAGATTTTGTTGTTAGTGCCCCTGCCTCTTACACCCTGCCTCTATGTGCCCACAATGTCCCCACGATCATGCCTCCTCCCTATCCGCTGCCCTGATCCCGATCTATTCCCTTACTGAGGCTTCATTCTGCTAAGTTTCAGCCCCCAGGGAGCCTTCTAATGTACAGAGACTCATTTGTTAAAACCACAGACTTCTACCAGATTATTATGCAGAAATGTTATCTTGAAAAAGTAACACATTTAATTTTTATTTAAAGTACTGATAATCTCAGAAATTGAGGAATGGACTTTCCAGGTAAAGACTCTCATCTGTTATCTTTTTTCATGGGCTACATTTTTTGCAAAAAATTTGTAGTATGATATTTTAGATACTTTCTCATTGCTGGGACAAAATACCCGACATCCACACATTAAAAGAGAAAAGGTTTATGTTAGCTTACAGTTTATAGGGGTTTCAGTCCATAGTCAGCTGATTCCGAGGCAGGGTGGCATGGCGCATGGGGCATGGCAAAGGGCAAACAGTCCATGGCATGGCAGCCAGGAAACAGTGCCCACCATCAAGAGGGGAAGATGACTCTCTCTCACTCTTTCTGTCTCTCTCTACCTATCTTCAGGCTGTGCTCACAGTTACCCACTTCTTTCTAGCAAGCTTCACTTCCCAACGTATCCAACAATAAACCCATTTGTGGGCTAACTCAGTATTATACATCTGTGATACAGTCACTTCCCTAAAGCCCCACCTGTGATCACATGAGGGTCTGGGGAGACATCTAGATAAAAACCCTAACATATTAAAAAATAGTTTATAAACTAATGGCCTGAATTAAAATGTCCATATGCACGTGTGCGTATGTGTATGCATGTACATACACACAAATATGGTCCCAGGTGTGACATAGTTTTCCCCTGCCACACGTCTCACAAATGCCACCTCACAGAGGCAAGGGCCCTCTCAGGTGGTGTCAAACTGTCCCTGGGATGGAGACACCAGTGTGGCCTGAAAAAAAGTTGAGTGACGGAGCCCAGGTTTCTGGTACAGGCTTGTCTTGGTTCCTTCCTTATGGAAGTCCTGGCTGGCACCGCTACCCCGTCTCTTCCTGTGCATTGAAACCTGTGCCCTGAGCTTACTGGCGCCTTTCTAAATCTTTTTATTCCAAATCTGGCACAAGATGCTTTCATCTGTGACTTTGTAGTCTTCTGTTGTGTTTACCCCATGATCCAACTTGCAATTGAGGACTATTCTGCGAACTCACTGGTTCCCATAATGAAACGTTTTGTTCATCCCCAGAGAATATGAGCAGCATGCCCCTTTGCCCAGAAGTGGATTTATCATGTTGAAGACTTCTCTGGAGTCAGTTGAGGTAGCACATTGCCCGCCTGCAGGACGGAAAGGCTTTTCCTCCCTTCTGCACTTTGGCTCTCCAACTCCCTCTCCCCAGCTGTCACCAGGATCCATTAGAAATAGATAATAGGCAGTGTTATTCACTGTGGAAAACTCTCCATAGATTTCTCTTTCTCTGTTCCTAACACCTTCTATATATTTATTTCAGACTGCTGATAACAATTTTCAATAACATCAGCTGCCTCTTGGCTTATTTACTTTTCATCTTCTTGTCTAGAGTGGAGGCTTCTCTAAGAGCAGGAGCCTTGTTGGTCTGGCTTTCTGTCATAGCCCTGTGTGCTGACACAGGGTTGCACATAGAAGACACTCAGTACATGGGGGTGGGATGAATATTACTGCTTTTTATGGCCTGGGGGCCCTGGACTCCTATCCAAACAGAAACAGTGGCTGTTTACTGAGCACTTGCTCTGTGCCAGGCATTGCATACACAGTCATTCTATTTCTTGGAGTTTGCAAGGGTGATTTACTGTCTCAATTTTATAGATGAGAAAGGAGAGGTGAAATAATTGACCCGAAGGTACGCAGAACTGAGACAAAGCCAGTATGTGTTTGGTCTCAGAGCTGATATTCACTTAGTTCATCCCAAGCACTGTTACTGTCACAGCATCCTTACCTTACATTTCCCCAGATTCTGAAGCTCTTGTTAGTGTTTGTGACATGGGTACAGTGACACTTTGTAAATGTAGCACTTACATGTGCAGTTTCTATCTGGAAAGACATATTAGGAGGAAACTCTTTTTAAAAAAATAATAAAGCAACTGCAGCACCCTCAAAGAATTTTCAAACTGTTAAGTACCTCCTAAGCTGGTCCCGTGACCAGGCCAGGATGCACAGGGAAGGGTTCTGTACTTATGAGCCCCCATTTCTTCTGTGTCCTGGAAATAGACAAGACTTAAGGTAAAGCATTTAAAATGCTGTTTTACGAAGAAATGGGAGACATCAAGGCACAAGCATTTCTGCTTTGATGTCTTTCTGAGGAAGTACAAGGATGATGAAGAAACATAGTAAATATTCAAGTTAAGAAAACTGTTACAGTAAAAGACATATTGCAAAGAATAATAGGATAAGTGTGTTCAAAATGGGGGGGAGTACTGGGGGTAATGGCAAAATAAGGAGGGGTGTCTTTTATTGTAATAGATTTTTAAATGTAAATATTCATCAAACTTCATCACCCCACATGCAGTGACCCTGAATGGAGGAAGAAACTTTCCTCCTCCACACCTTTCTAGTCTTTCAGCAATAAGAGTGGTAATAAGCAAAGTGATGGTGCCCAGCAGGAGATGCCAGGGGACCTACCAATAGTGCCTGCTGCAGGTGGCAGCACTCAGCAGCAGGGCTTGCGCCCATCAGGGCGGCCACACTGGACAGCCACGGCAGCAGCCAGTGGAACTGGCATTGGTCTCTGAGGGATCTACGCCTTGCAGGGGGAGCAGTGACATCTGGGAGATGCAAGAGCTAATTGTCCAGCAGGGTTTGTGCACTGTTCCTCTGAGACAGCCTTGGGGACCCAGGGGAACGTATGGAGGGATTTCAAAGGGCTGGCAGTGGAATGACTACTGAGCATGTGACGAAATTTGTACCCACAAGCTGGTTCAGCTCACTGTGGGACACAAATTATGCTTTGACCTTAGAAGGCTGTGAAGGCCAAACTGAATCATGTATGCGAAATACCTACTCAATGCCTGGCATGTTGTGGGTGATCAAAAGGCTTAGTCTCCTTTCCTCTTCAGTATTCCTTAGAAATAGACTGGCATAGAGCATTGTGCCATAGAACTACCTAATCTAACAGCTGCTTTCAAGGGAGAGCATAATTACTTGAATATCCCATTGAAGACATTAAATTAGAAATCCACCTGGGCATTTTCTACATTTGGAATCATCCATAATAATACTACTGCAGAATGTTTGTACCAGAAGTTGCCTTGAGTTTTTTCTTGTAGAGTGTATAATCCTATTTGACATGTAATGTTTGTAATTTTTTTTGAATGGTGGGGATTGAACCCCATGCTAGTGGAGGCTACTACTACCCCCGAGTTACACTCCTAGCCCCTCAGACATGCATGTGTAACATCTCTAGTTTGTAGATGAGGAATACAAGTGCCAAAAGGCTAGATAATGTTTCTGAAGTCATATAGCAAGTGACAGAGCTACAATTCACGTCTAGATAGGGCCAGACGCATAATCCCTTCCTTGTTCTCTTTAATTTTCCTCAATATGTTCAGGCAGTAAAGAAAATTTGACTTGGTGCTTCATATAGGGAAGGCACTGTTCAGAGTGGTTGCCAGCTGTGTTCCAACCCCTAGGGCCACTACTCACCACAGTCTAGGTAAATGTGGTGCAGGGCCAGGACATCTGTACAAAGCAACCCTAGAACACTCCGAGGTATGATCATTTCCCTGAAACAAGGCAGCCTGTGAAAGTGCCGTAGTTAAAAATGTTATTGTAGCAGGGAGTACTGAAATATTAATTTTGAGCCTTTTATTTACCCATAAAGCACAAAGTTATGGGATAAATTTGTAGGTAGTTTTGAACTCATAGATTTCTCTTTATGTGGACTAGGGGGAGACACATCTATGAGAGTTTAGTGCCTGGAAACATTGCTTTTGTGAGCAACGAGTATTGTTTTATTTTATAGAGAGTGTATGTGCAAGAATAAATTAAATGGTCTTTCTGTTTTGAACAGTTGAAAACTAGGAAAGGGCTGGGTGTAGCTCAGTGGCAAAGCACCGGCCCTGTATGCATGAGGCCCTGGCTTCTATCCTGGCTGCAGCAGCATTACCACAATGAGAACCTAAGACCAGTTGGGATTCCTGTCTTTGAAACTTCATGCAATCTCTCTGTGAACTGAGCTGTCCCCTGGCCTTGCTTTCTCTCATCTTTATTGGGATTTCTTTGATTTCATTTTTATACCTTGTTGCATCTATTCTTTTTTTTTTTTTTTTTTTTGTGGCACCAGGGATTGAACTCACAACTTTGTGCCTGCCAGACAGGCACTTAAAGTCACTGAGCCAAACTCCCAGCCGTTGTTGCATCTATTCTTGCAGGCTGGCTCAAATCTGTGGTAGTGGGGCATGGGGAAGGGGTTTAGAGTTGCGCATTTCTTACAGGGGCATTGAGCAGGCCCTGTGTATCCAAGTCCTCTTCTCTGTGCAGGACAGTGACCAGGTGCAAGCATTTGTGCACCAATCAATGTCTGATGTAAGTGTTTCTTGGCTGTATCAGAGGGGAGAGAATTTTTGTGCTCTTTGTATAGGAAGTATTGCTGTTCTTGTGGCTGATGGATTGATTGACTGATGGCAGTCCAGCTGTAAAGACCATCATCTTGACACATTTAGTATTACATCGGGCCCCCTGAGGGCTGGCTGGAGTTTGATAAACACTTTGTTAAAAGGGAAAAGCTACCTCTTGGTAGTGCAGCCTTGGAAGTTTATTGAAACAGGAACTCAGGTGTTCCTCTTAGAGTAAAGATCGAGACATCTGCATAGAATTCCCCCAGGTCAAATCTCCTCCTTTTATGGCTCCTGAGGTATCACATTTGACAACTGCCAGGTGTGGGACTGGGTATCTATTTCCACTGGTGTGGAAAAGAAAACATGGAAAAATGTTCCAGGAGATTTCCCTTTTGTTAGTCTTTACTACAACCTTAGAAGATAATCACTTTTAATAGGTTTATCTGAAATTTGGAGATAATAAAAGCTCAAAGAGTTGAAGGAACTTCCTCAAGGTCACATGAAGCTGGGATTAGGAATGGGATAAGTCAGATCCCAAATTTTATCACCACGCTCTGGTGTACTGCAACACTTGCCTTTCTATTAGCAGGACAACATCAGCAACTGCGATCCCTTTGCTGATTATTTTTTATTTTAAAGAGGATAAAACTAAGGAAAATAAAGTAGAATAAAGTCAATCAAAATAAACAAGTATAAGTGATATGGGACTTCAAAACCTTACGAAACCAACAATAGTTACCATAATGCCTTTTGTTGTCTTCAAGTAGCTGCAGATATCTTCAGGCATAGTAAAAATTGAGCAGAAAAGAATAGAATAGAAACAATAAAAACAAAACAATGAATGCAATAAAGGACTTCAAAAGAAGCCAATAGTAAATCCAAAATGGCTGCCATAATATGTCCTGTTGTCTCTCAAACAGCTGCTCATGCCATCAGATTTAACATAATTAAACAAAGCAAAAGAGAATAAAACCCAACCCAACAAAATAATGAAAATGATATGCTTTCCTGGCCAGGATCGCTTCCTACTGAGGCCTGATTCTCTCCTTCTGCAGTCCACAAATGGCACTGACTCATAGACAGAGGCTTGGGTTTGGCTGTCCCCACTCCGGCACAGCCCGCACATGGTACTGGTTTCCAGGCGGGGATCACTTCCTGGTGAGGCCTGGCTCCCCCTCTCCACAGTCCTCGAATGGCGTTGACTCACCGAGAGAAGCTTGAGCGTGGCTGTCCCTACTCCAGCATCCCTTTGCTTATGAAGCCACGAATTAAGAGTGAAACCACAGTGCTTCCAGACTGGAGAGACACCTCTGTAGTCTTACATGGTGGTGTAGTTTGTGTACCAGGAAGGCAACAAATCTCTTTGAATCCCCGGCTGCTTGTCAGCCTCTAAAGGGTCTTTGAGGTGGCTTGTATATTGATTGACTGGAGCTGCCCTGAGTGGTGTGTTGTGATCAAAAGGCAAGGTAGCAACAGACTACAGCTGCCATTAGGACAGCCAGAGGACAACCTAGGCAGACAAGAAACGAAACAACGCAACAGCAACAAAAACTTAGCCCTGCTTTGCCACTGAGGAAACTGCCTTGTTCTGTGTTGTCTTGTTCTGACTGTGTTGGCTCATTGTGATTCCTATCAATCCAGGGAATAGATAGGATGTGACTTTTTCTGATTCGGTATTAATAATTCAGGAGTTCAGGGGGCTGTACATTTTAAAAACCCACAGTGTATGAAAGGCCTATAGTTTTATTTTTCTAAAGATGTAGCACATCTATCACTATCCCTCTGAGAAAGCACAGGGCTTAATGTCTCTCACTGACCTTGGCCTCTCAGAGTTCTCGGTGGCCTCTGTGGAGAAGAGAGATTCAGCGCCATCCATTCTGGATCAGAAGAGTTTCTGCAAGTCTTAGAGGGCACCTTGATACTCTGTGGTCCCAAGTCACCACACAGGGTAAGAAAAACCTCTGTGTGTCATGGGGACAGAGACTAGGTAAACAATGCTAGCAATGTGTTTACAGATATGCAAATATGCATGCAAATTAGACTCCTGTCGGATTCATTTAGAAAGTAATTTAAAATTAATTAAAAATTAAGAGGTAAATTAGAAGCTAACATTGAACACCATATGGGAAAACATACATATTTATCAGAATGACATATATGTATACTGCATGGGCGGGAGCTAATTGTGATGTGTACAAAACTTTTCCATTTTGATATTGCATAAAATCAGTGTGGGGAAGCCTAGTATGCTGCAAGAATTATTTTTTAGCACTCCATGAATTAAAATTCATTCCAATTTAAGAATTAAATGTGTACATTTCATATGCATTAAATTCTCTGTAAACTTATACCAAAGGACATAGAGTTCTACAGCTGAAAAGTGAAATGATAAATCAGGTACAGTTTACCTCTATATGCTATAAAATATTTGTGAAACTCATTTTTCTCAAATGGGGTCATTGAGCACATTCACCCTGGCAGGCCTTTTGCATATTGTTAATATGCGATCTATACTTGGAAAGTAATGATTTCCCTCCCTCAGCCACTGAGGAGTTCTAGGTGATTAATGAGTTAATGGCTGCATCCACACAAGGCCAAAACAACTCATTGAAAAGTGAAAAATTCAATCACTCCACTGACTGTTTTGTCTACAAAACAACCAAACAACCTCCCTGATTGATTTTTCTTTTCACTGAATTGATTGCTATTTTTTGGCAACTTCATTGAATTAACTAATTGTTTGATACAACCAGAGTGTGGACTGACTTCTTTTGTTAATATAGTGAAGCGTTTTTAAAAAATGCATTTATAATGGACTAAAATATTTCTATACTGATCTTTTTCCTGCTTCCAATGTAAACCTGTATACGTATATATGCAAAGACTTAACGAACAGTGCTTGTGTAAGAAAGTACGAGTTATTCCATTCTTTGGTTATCTTGGATAAAATATTTAATATTATTGAGAAATGTAGGTAGTTCCTCTAAAATGATGGTAAGTATAAAGTAATGACAAGTAATGCAAAGGATAATTTCTCCCTCTCTCATGCCCTCCCTCCTTTGTTTCTTCTTTTTGAAAAATTGAGAGACTATGAGGTCTTAAATCTACCAAAACATAACTATAGAGTAGGCATCTTATAGAGAAGGGAGGAAAACTAACAATAGTGATGACAAAAAATAACAAGCAAACTCCCCAAACACTGAGAGAGGTTCCAGAAGCCAGTGCATCTGGAGTACACAAGGAATCTGGAAGCATTTTCTGAGAGCCAGAGTGGTCAGTGTCGAATCTGGGAAACAGGTGTGGGAAATAAACACATGGAGATTCAAGCAAAACAACTGCTCTTGGCTGACCTACAGTTGTATACATGGTCCTCAGGTAAGCGAACATTCTGAATAAGACAGTTACTCGTGTTTATTTCTGTTAATGCCTTCATTTTTAAAAATGTTGACGTGCTCTGGCTAATGTGATGAATATTATTTTTTTACATGTGGCAGTGGAGAGCAGGTTAATTGACACTTGTTAAAGAGCCAATTAACATCTGGAAAGGAAAGCAGGTTCTATTGTTGGCTACTTTGCTTTCTATGCATCCTAATTTGATGGTGCAGCAGGTGTGCAAAGAGGAAAGAAAATTTCTCATTATTTGCCTTAATTGAGTGCAAAAATCATGTTAAAAAAGGTAGAAATTTGCAGAAACAAATGGCATCACAGATTAGAAATGTGCTTTGGGGATCCTTTACTCCACCCCTGCTTAATTCACAGATGAGTCTGCCAAGGTGCAGAAAGGAGGAGAATGTGCTGGTGCCCCAGGACTCCTTGGTGTTGGAGGCAGGAAATATTTCCAAATTTTCTGACCTTCAGGGCAGAGGACAGTCCCCGTGGGTAGTCAGAGGTGAACAGGCCAGGTAAGAATTCTAAAGTTCAGAAGAAAGGGTGTGAATTTCTTTCAAGAGTTGCATTAGAGCAGAGAATACAGTAGACAGAGGGTTTCATACTGGGACATAGGAGTGTTGAGGGCCTTTCCTGGCTGCAGAATTTAATGTCAGTTGCAAAGTGCTGTTCAAACGGACCATCCAAGTTCCAAGAGAGAGGGTGGTTGGAAGGAAGTCTTCCCAGCTGACTCAGAGAGATGGGGCACAGGAATAGAAGCAAAGGGTGCCATGACTTTCTGAGCCTGGAATTTGCATTGGTGTTGGAGATGGTCTTGAAGTAGTATAAGAGTATTTCTGTTTCTGGAGGAAAAGGAATTGTAAGAGAAATTAAAAAAAAATCTAGTGCTATAAATGCCGTAGTGCTGAAGGCAAAAGTGAGGGAGAGACAGATTCTGGTCTGATAAAGCCAGGGGGTGGAGGGAAAGCCCAGACAGGTCCCTTGTGGTGGAACTTAGGCTAGATAGGAGGTGAAAGGTCAGATGTGACTCAATTTGACTTGAATGCATTTCCACAAAGCGTCAGTGTAACTCCAATGCCTATTCTGGGAAAGGTGACAGATTGTCACTAGGCTTTGCAATTCTGTAGTGACAGGACACATTCATATTCATCAGATGTGACTGAGGTATTTGCCTGGCATCCACCTGAGCCAAACGCAGGCAACACAAGGCAGGTATGGTTCACTTCAAGGAAGAGCTGGAAATTGAATTTAATCAATTCAGTTGGGGTCATGGCCATGCAGAGGTCTCGAAGCCCTGAGTTTTCACGGGAACACACGTGGCTTACATAGAGATAGGGGAAGGAATCAAAGTTAGTGGAGGTAGACTAAGGAAGGAGCTAGAGATGGGGGCTGGTTTAGCAGTATAGTTGCACTTCTTGTTCCCCAGGGAATGGAAAGCGGAAAGCAGTAGGAAAGCAGAGAAAGAAGTGACCATCTGGGTAAGTCTCTTCCTGTGTTTTTTTTTTTTTTTTTTTTTTTTTTTTTTGACAGTATTGCAGATAGAATTCAGGACCTTCACACTAATTTACATCTGTAAGCCATTACTATTACTATTATTATTATTATTATTACTATCATCACTTATTTTGAGATAGGGCCTAGCTAAGGCTCCAATTTAAGATACTCTTGCCTCAGCTTCCCAGAGTGCTGGGATTACAGATGCGTGCCACTGCTTCCAGATCCCTCCTTTATCTCCTGCCTGGGAGTAGGAAGGCATATAGGGCCCCTGGTAAGGATAATGAAGTTTCGCTCTGAGACCCCAGGAGAGTCCGGCATTCCCCAGCACGCGGACAGGGAGACAACTGGCCAGGGCAGGAGAGGGTGGGACAGGACTCTGGAGGGCTTCTGGTTTCCCATTAATGAGAATGTTGAGTGCTCAGCCAATGGTTGTGAGGTAGCCTTTGAACCCCGCTTCCTCCTGCACCCCAACCTTACTGTGCTGCTCACTCACAGCCGTTGTAATGAGAGACGCGAGGAGAGGGGAAGGCTTTTGAAAGACAGAGCAATTTTATTCAGGGGAGACTTGAGTATTCCCTAAAGCGGCTGTTTAAATTATTGGATCAAACTAAATTTAAACCAGGTTAGACATTTAGTTAATTTATTTTTCTCTAACCAGCAGGTGGAAGTTCGGAGGAAGACAAGATTATAGACAAAATAAAGGTACTACATTTTCTCTGATACAAAGTCTCTTTACATTTTCATATCCTGGTGGTTTTCCAGGAGGCACAGAAATGTGCTGTAAGAATAATCTTAAAATTGATGTGGTGGATTAAAGGTGGGGAAACAAGTCCCGGGATGCTGTCGGAAACATCAGTCTGCGTCTATTCCCACAACACAATGTGACTGCATCTAGCTTCTTTTAAAACCCAATAATAAAAAAAAGCAATTGAACTCAGCCAAGCAATTATTTTATTGCTCAATAAGCCTTAATATTTGGATTGATTGAATTTCCTTTGGCCTTTATTCTGGAGTGTACATTCACATTCTCAATGAGAGAGTGAAAATTTTCTCAGAGAAAGTATACATTGTCTAATGGAATCATATTTAAGATATTATTTTATTTGGAATTATTTAGGGTAATGCTCCTGCAAGGGATAGCTTGTGATGGAAGTAAGTATGGTCTTGTCTCCAGGTGTGACAGTGCCCTCGTTCCGTGGAGGGTGCCCGAGAGGACTTGGGGATCAGAGGGGTCTGAGGGCTATGAGGAGGGATGCTGAGGAGCCTGTGGAAGTCATGAGGGTCATTCAGACTGGAGAGTCAGGAGGCCTTCACAGTGAGGAGCCTTCCAGCCGGGCTTTGGTTTTCATGGGTGGAGGTCTTTCATGGGAAAGGCATTTGAGCTGAATAGTTACAGAGCAGGGAGTTACAACGAATACATGTCTGTGGGTTTATGGTTGGCCCAGTGTTCTGATGTACAGGTGGTGTGGGATGGACCTATAGTAGGGGTCTGGGCATTAAGAGAGATGATTAGGGGCTAATGGTAAGTAGAGAAATTGGAGGCAAGGAATGGCAGGGCTCAAATGCCTTATGATTTGAAGGGAGCTATGTTCTGGGAGGTTTAAAAAGAAGGTCAACACAGCTCTCCTCATTTGCCACTGTCTTAGCTTGGGAAATGCAGGTGTCTCAAAGAGTGGGGCTGTATAAAGATCCAGAGCTCGTGATGTTTTCGTTGATGCTGGCCATGTAGGACTGGGATCTTCAGGTTTGTGCCACTCATAGTATAGTTTTGATGGGCTGCCTTGCATCAGGCTGGCTGGATCTCTTAGAAGTTGTTAATTCTACTGAAGAGATGCATGTGAGTCATCACTCAGAAACCATGAGTGGCAGGCACTGACCAGAGGACAAAAAGAAATCCAGGAGGACTCAGGACAGAGAAAATGCAGTTGCTCATAAGCTCTCCAGTGCCCAGAGGGAGTAGACAAAGAAGGTAACAAAATCTCAAAACAACTACAGTCCCTGCTTTATCTACGAGGCTCAAGCTCTTGAGGGTATATTGCACAATCTCTCGGTGGACTGGTATTTTTAATTTGTTATTTGAGTGTAACACCTGTGTTGGTTCATTCTTACACAAATTCCTGTGGTAATTAGTTTCATAGAATATTGCCAGGTTGGCACATTTCCCTTGCTCCCATCACTCCTGGGAATATTGGAACTAGAAGACAGGTACTCTTATCACAGAGTTATATTAATAAATTTAATTAACATAAAACAACATTAATTCAGCTGCTGACACCTGAGGCTGGAGAGCTTTCCCTTCCCTCATAGCACCGCAGTGCTATGCTGCATTTGTGTTTTTTAGAGCCAGGTTTGTTGATGTCTAATATACATGTACTAAAATTTCCCTCTTTAGGAGTACAGGTCTATCGGCTTTGACAAATGTATCCAGTTGTGTAATCGTCTCAATCAGTATAGAGATTATTTCCTTTGCCCAGAAAGTTCTCTCATGGTCTGATACAGTCAGTCTCCCTACCCTCACTGTGGCAACCTTGGTTCTTTTCATTATAATGTCCCACAAATGAAACCATACAGTAAGAAGCATGACTTCTTCCACTCTGCTCAATCTGCTCTCCAGAGGCATCCATGCTGTTGGGCATACAGTCTT